>JAVJIX010000026.1:630000-852500 GCA_036785185.1 Paratrypauchen microcephalus | reverse complement strand
ACTTAACCAGGGCTACACCAGGACTAAACCAGGATTAAACCAGTACTAAACAAGGACTAGAAAAGGACTAAACCTGGGCTAGACCAGGACTAAACCAGGATTAAACCAGGACTAAACAAGGACTAGAACAGGACTAAACCAGGGCTAGACCAGGACTAAACCAGGATTAAACCAGGACTAAACAAGGACTAGAACAGGACTAAACCAGGGCTAGACCAGGACTAAACCAGGATTAAACCAGGACTAAACCAGGACTAGAACACGACTAAACCAGGATTAAACCAGTACTAAACCAGGACTAGAACAGGTCTAAGGCCAGATTGAACCAGGCCTAAACCAGGACTAAACCAGGATTAAACCAGTACTAAACCAGGACTAGAACAAGACTAAACCAGGGCTAGAACAGGACAAAACCAGGATTAAACCAGGACTAAACAAAGACTAGAACAGGACTAAACCTGGGCTAGACCAGGACTAAACCAGGATTAAACCAGGACTAAACAAGGACTAGAACAGGACTAAACCAGGGCTAGACCAGGACTAAACCAGGATTAAACCAGGACTAAACAAGGACTAGAACAGGACTAAACCAGGGCTAGACCAGGACTAAACCAGGATTAAACCAGGACTAAACCAGGACTAGAACACGACTAAACCAGGATTAAACCAGTACTAAACCAGGACTAGAACAGGTCTAAGGCCAGATTGAACCAGGCCTAAACCAGGACTAAACCAGGATTAAACCAGTACTAAACCAGGACTAGAACAAGACTAAACCAGGGCTAGACCAGGACTAAGCCAGGATTAAATCAGTACTAAACCAGGATTAAACCAGGGCTAGACCAGGACTAAACCAGTACAAAACAAGGACTAGACCAGGACCAAGCAATTTAAAACCAGGAGACAATTAAAGGGGTAATACCTGATTTTTTTTCTTGTAATAAAATAAAAATTTCCCTTTGTACAGACACTGTAAGATCAGATCTTTGACTCAAAATGGGACCAGAGCTGTTAACTTGAAAACTACCACTTCATGACATCACAAGGTGGAACAGAGGGACTACAAGACCCCTGAAAATGTACTCAATTACAGCAACGTGTGTATTTATAATTAGCAACCTGTAACACCGCCACTAATTAGCGCACATTCCTGTGACATTCAACATAGGAAGAAAGTTCCGTGCAATTAAAGTTAAAAGCAGATCTATACATATCAACTTGAGTCTATTCATACGCGCTATCATCACCTCACCCCTCCCCGATCCTAATTATGTTTTCTCAGAACAGACGGACTTTCATTTCACACAGTACCTTAAATTAGCATGAATTCACCGTCTTTATATGAAAATACTTTCTATATTCTGCTAACGTGACTGCCGTAGGCTACGTTATCTCGCCGATGAGGACGAAAAGAAGTCACATTTTTGTTGGAGATCGTAATAGCTTTAGCCGATACAGCCAGCGCAGACCCAAGTGCATTTCTTCACCAACAACAAAAGAAATACATGAACAAAAAACAGGTAAATATACAACTCTGGAAAAAAAATAAAAAAATAAAAGACCATTACATTTTTTTTTCTGAAATCAGCATCTCTACATGTATTCCAGCCATTCCATTCCAGCGTCTGTTGAATTCCAACACAAACACAAAGCTGAGCTACTTCAGTTCTTGCACCAGGAGTGGAATAAAGTCACCCAAGAACACTGTGAAAGACTGGGACTAAACCAGGTCTGAACCAAGATTAAAGCAGGTCTAAACTAAGACTAAACCCGGTCTGAACTAAGTGTAAACCAGGTCTAAACTAGGACTAAACCACGTCTGAACCAAGACTAAAGCAGGTCTAAACTAGGACTAAACCACGTCTGAACCAAGACTAAACCAGGTCTAAACTAGGACTAAACCCGGTCTGAACCAAGTGTAAACCAGGTCTAAACTAGGACTAAACCAGATATGAACCAGGACTAAACCCGGTCTGCACCAGGACTAAACCAGGTTAAAAAGGGGACTAAACCAGGACTAAACCAGATCTGAACCAGGACTAAACCAGGTCTGAACCAAGACTAAACCAGGTTAAAAAGGGGACTAAACCAGGACTAAACTAGGACTAAACCAGATCTGAACCAGGACTAAACCAGATCTGAACCAAGACTAAACCAGGTCTAAACTAGGACTAAACCAGATCTGAACCAAGACTAAACCAGGTCTAAACTAGGACTAAACCCGGTCTGAACAAGACTAAACCAGGACTAAACTAGGACTAAACCAGATCTGAACCAGGACTAAACCAGGTTAGAACAGGGACTAAACCAGGTCTAAACTAGGACTAAACCCTAACTGTTTGTGACGCAAATGTATCACTTTTTGGACAAATATTGTTTTGAGAAGAAAAACAAGCTTTATTCACTGTCCCCGCTAACTTACCGGAACTACTTTCGTCAGCTCCAGAACCGGGGCAGAACTCAGCTCAGAGGACACTGTCAGGGGCAGAACCGGGGCAGAACTCGGCTCAGAGGACACTGTCAGGGGTAAGTCAGTGTTAATGCACGACACTGCTGAAGGGGACGCCGTACAGATTCACATTCAAAAAACCCAAACTATCCCTTTAAGGTCCTATATTACGCAAACTTGACTCTTGTTCTAATGTTGTTTCCTCCTCAAAATCAGACCTGGAGTTGTGTTTTGTTTCATTCACATGTTTGTGTAACTCTTTATTATCAGTCTAACTACATCTCCAAAAGCTCAAAATGCTTTGTTCCACCTTGTGATGTCATGAAGTGGCAGTTTTCAAGTGAACATCTCCATTTACCTTTCGTTCAGTAGAGACAGGCAATTCCACGACTGAAACGATCCAAATGATTCTAGTGAAGGTGTGTGGAGTTTAAAACCCTTCAAGACCTGAGGGCACTTTTAGTACACTTGTCCTCACCTTGTCCTTTCTTTATGTTGCTATTAAAACTCCCCCGTTTACCCCCTAATGAAGTGTTATACATCCTTTTACTTTTTTTTTCAAGTACAACCTGTTATTTCACGGTCTGCATGCTGTAGTTGTTTCATATGGCTGTAATAAAAACTATAGGACTAGGAAAACAAAATTCGCACTCTTTCATACAAAAAAAAAATGTTGGACATAAACGAATGGTGAATTTAGAGCCTTTGCTAGAAAAGTGCAAAATATCAAGTCTGTAAGTAAACTAAAAATATCCTTATTGCCCTCAAAACAAACAAACAAACAAACAAACAAACAAAAACATTATTTTACTGGTGCCAGTGATGGAAACGGCTCCTGTAAAGTCCAGGGCTCAGAGCCACATCACCTGCCGTGCATTTCCATGTTTTTTTTTTTTTTAAATCACATTTGTATTTGTACGTTTTGAGTGATATAAACATTTCAAATAAAAATAGCAAGGGATGCACAATTACCCAGACCAAGATGCATAGTTTACCATTTATTTGAGAAATAACTGCACTTAGACCGGCTTTTTCAATTGTTACAAACAGACGGACGGGTGCTACCCTTGTGTCCTTGGGCAAGACACTAAACCCACCTCGCCCCCCAGTGTCTGGTGCATCAAGGCCGGTTTTCAAGCTTGTTTATTTGTCATATGCAGGATCAACACAAGGTCAACAATGCAATAAAATACTTAGGATCAGAAGAACCGTTGACTCGCTAAGATAAGCACTAATACAGTCATACCTCACCTTACGAAATTAATTTGTTCCAGAAGTGGTTTCGTAACGTGATTTTTTTCGTAAGTAGAGTCGCAATGTAAAAGGCCTGATTCGTTCCTAGCCAATGGGAGGCCAGTGGGGTGTTGGAGAGTGTATTTACAAGTGTATTTACGTTTCGGGGGATTCGGGCAGCGAAGCCAAGCGCGCATTATTTGAATTTTTGAGATTGTGCGTTTCGTAACTTAAACTTTCTTTCGTATTCAGAGACGAAAATGTTACGTAAAGGCGTTTCATAACTTGAATTATTCGTTAGTTGGATCTTTCGTAAGGTGAGGTATGACTGTAGCAGCAATAATAGTACATAGTAAAAAAGTGTTGCAAAAAGTACAGGGGGAGAAGTAAACAATACAAGCAAAACAAAACATGGCTACCAGTAGCAAAAAAACAATTTGTGTGGTCAGACGAAGAAGTTCAACTATTGCTTCAGACCACGTTAGACTACAAAGAAACGAAGGTGCAACAAGGTCCTGCCAAACAAAGTACACTGATATATGGACCGATGTGACGTAAACGTGTACGTGACGTCAGAAGATTTGACCAGAGTTTTACGTCTTCGGCAGTGTAGACGAAAACGCCACAGCGGAGCGTATTCAAGTTTTCCACTTTGTAGGGCAGTTTCGTTTTTTTGCGTTTTTAAGCCCCCAAAACGTCTAAACGAAAGGCACTTCCGTTTGTTTGTCCGTCTGTTTGTTTGTTCGTCTTTTTTTTTTTTTTTTCCTCTGGCAGCACGGTGGCTGAGTGACTAGCACTCATGCTTCGGAAGGTTCGGGTCGGCCGGGCCTTTCTGTGTAGAGTTTGCATGTTCTCCCCGTGTCTGAGTGGGTTTCCTCCAGGCACTCCGGTTTCCCCCACCAACCCAAACATGCGCCATAGGTAAAATCCTCCAGCTAAGGTCCTGACCAAACCTAAATAACAAAATCATGGGGATGGTCCTTGGGTCAAATGTAGAAACAACTTCTCCTGTGTGAGATCAATAAAAGTCAATCTTCTAATCCTTAACGCACTGTTAGGCGCTTTGTGTTACATTTTTGTATGAAAAGCACTTTATAAATATTGTTTGATTGATTGATTGAAAATATTTTGTCATTTTTACCCTTACACGTTCTTGTGCAAACAGGCCCTAAAAGCATTTTTTTTAAAGCATTATATATATATATATATATATATATATATATATATATATATATAATATATATATAATCTCCTCAGAGCGCTTAATAACGTCCTCCCACATTACAGCGGTCCTTCATCCTTCATGTTCGGAGCAGATGAACCTGTCAGGGGCCAGTGTGAGTGGAGATGTGTCACATGTGGCTGCAGCTGTGTTGGATAATTATGCCTCCCTGTGTGTACGACCTCACACAAAGAGTATATATATATATATATATATATATATATATATCTATGAAAAAACACATGGATATGATCTCTGTCCTCTGATAAAGAACACGAGGACTATAGTAAATCAATGTAAGGAGAAGGGCAGCGAGTTTAGACTGGAGCGAGGAGGAGATATAAGAGATGTTTAGTCCATATATACACGTAATAGCTGATACAATGTGAGTAATGATTTCAGAAAGGTTCAGAGTTGTATTATGTGTTATGTTCATGGATTTCATTTTCCTGTTAGAACATTTTGAGGGCTTTTTCCATTGAAAAACGTAAATACAGTGTTTTTAAATAGGGGGTATTACAAAATTTGACTTAGACGTAGACAAACTTTATAGATCCACAAGGGAAATTGTTTGGGAAAAAAAAAAAAAAAGAGGCATTCATTGTTCAAGGTCCTATATGACCTCACCAGAAACATACCTGGACCCTAAGCCTTTATTTTTGTTTCTCCAAAGCTCAAAATGCTCTGTTCCACTTTGTGATGTCATGACGCAGTAGTTTTTTTACCTTTAGTTCAGTAGAGATCCGCAGTTCCAGGGCTGAAATGATCCAAATGATTCCAGTGAAGGTGTGTGGAGTTTAAAAACACAGTGGAGCGCTTCTTGAATTACCACATGACATCAAACGGTAGAAAGACGTTTCAGTGTTTTCAGCTTGAGAGAAGAACAAAACACCCCCCCGGGCAATGAGCTAACCAGTGTGGGTCCTTGGGCAAGACCCTTCACGGTACTGCCCCCCAGGCGCCGAAAAAGATGGCTGCTCACTGCTCCTGAAAAGGATGGGTCAAATGCAGAAGTCAAATTTCTCCCGTGTGTCACTGTGTGTCATTGTGTGTGAGACCAATAAAGGCTTAAAGGCAAATTAACGTTTTTTTTACAATCTGAGCCTTCTTTCGGCAATAAAACAAGTAGTTTTACTCACCCATAGCATTTTTCTGTCAATTGGAGCAGTATCGCAGAACTTATGTTGAGCCGTTCTGTTCTACTAATGATCCCGTATCTGTTAACATGGTGCTGTATCATTTGCTCGGGGCATTACTTTGCGGTCTCCAAATAACACAAACTTTAGCACTTTTCAAATCATAGAAGCCCGATGTCTTAATGCAAAATTTCGTTTGAAGCAAAAGTGGCCTGTAATCCGAGATTTAGCCATAGTTTCGAGTAGATGAGGACGCCAGTGCGCATGCGCGGACTGCTCCCGGGACCCAAACATGAAACGCAAAGCTGAAAACTATGGATAAATCTCGGATTACAGGCCACTTTTGCTTCAAACGAAATTTTTCATTAAGACATCGGGCTTCTGTGATTTGAAAAGTGCTAAAGTTTGTGTTATTTGGAGACCGCAAAGTAATGCCCCGAATACAAATGCTAACAAATGCTAACAGAAACGCCACAACATAACTTTCTTCAAACAGCTCCAAATGACACGAACGTGATATGGGTGAGTCAAACGACTTGTTTTATTACCGAAAGAAGGCTCAGATTGTAAAATAACGTTACTTTTCCTTTAAGCCTAAGCCTAAGAAAAAAAGTAACTTACAGCTCTGTAAAAAAAATAATGTAAGTTATCAGTTTTTCTGATTTTACTACTTATAGGTATGTGTTTGGGCAAAAGGAACATTTTTGTTTGAGTCTATAAACTACTGACAACATTTCCCCCAAATTCCAAATAAAAATATTATCGTTTAGAGCAGGGGTGATCAACCTTTTTTTAATCGAGATCTACTTTTGCGGTTGATGGTGTGCCAAGAGGGGCTTTTGGAGTGAGATTATTTTTAAAGTCGCATAGGGGCGAAAAAATCAGATTTGGGTCACTTCAGGCTGCAGTGTGAATGTTGCCCAAGATATGTGGTCCTAAAACCGACAAATATCCGATCTTTTGGCATGCGACTTCAGTCTGAATGGCCAGGTCGCGTTCATCCAACCTGGGCGTGTTTCCTCCAGCGAGAGTGGTACAAGTAGGCGCTCGCTAATGTACACAAACATTCTTCTCGTCATGCGAAAATAGTATATGAACTCTGTGTCAGTGAAGCAACGAAGCACGTAGCAATTCCACCCCTCTTGGCTGCGACTCCGCACCAACATGTTCATTTCTACGGACGTTGCTGCCACTGCCCCACAAAACGGCGTGGAGAAAAACCTTCTCCTTCTCCGTCTCCTCCTTAAAACAAATAAGCTGTACATGTTCTGGCTCCGGTACGACAGCAACTTTAGGTGACTTCCGTAAACATTGAGCACGCTCACTGCGCATAAGGTCATTTCCTCCAAGGTGCATGCGGGACACTTTTGGGGAATTTAAAGTTCTCACTGGAGATCACATACAAGTCGCATTTAATTGGAAATGTGAACGACCTCGCAAAAAAATCAGATTTCACAAAAAAATTGGAATTGAGCATTAAGGCCTGCAGTGTGAACATGTCCATACGAGACTGACTGGTTGGGCACCCCTGGTTTAGAGCATTTATTTGCAGAAAATGACAAATGGTCAAAATAAAAAAGATCCATGTTTTCAGACCTCAAACAATACAAAGAAACAAGATCAAATTCATTTTAAAACAACATAATACTAATGTTTACACTTAAGAAGAGTTCACAAATCAATATTTTGTGCAATAACCCTTATTTTTAATCACAGCTTTCATGTGTCTTGGCATGCTCTCCACAAGTCTTTCACATTGTTCTTGGGTCCTAGTTTAGACCTGGTTTAGTCTTGGTTCAGACCTGGTTTAGTCCTAGTTTAGACCTGGTTTAGTCTTGGTTCAGACCGGGTTTAGTCCAGGTTTAGGCCTGATTTAATCCTAGTTTAGTCCTGGTTCAGACCTGGTTTAGTCTTGGTTTAGACCTGGTTTAGTACCTGTTTTAACCCAGTTTAGTCCTGGTTTAGTCCTAGTTTAGACCTGGTTTAGTTTTGGTTCAGACTGGGTTTAGTCCAAGTTTAGTCCTGGTTTCGGACCTGTTTTAACCTGGTTTAGTCCTGGTTTAGTCCTGGTTCAGACCTGGTTTAGTCCAAGTTATTCCTGGTTTAGGACCTGTTTTAACCTGGTTTAGTCTTGGTTTAGTCCCTGTTTTAACCTGGTTTAGTCCTGGTTCAGACCTGGTTTAGTCCAAGTTTAGTGCTGGTTTAGGACCTGTTTTAACCTGGTTTAGTCCCTGTTTTAACCTGGTTTAGTCCCTGTTTTAACCTGGTTTAGTCCTGGTTTATCCTGGTTTAGTCCTGGTTCAGATCTGGTTTAATCCTAGTTTAGACCTGGTTTAGTCCTGGTTCAGACCTGGTTTAGTCCTAGTTTAGACCTGCTTTAGTCTTGGTTCAAATCTGGTTTAGTCCTAGTTTAGACCTGGTTTAGTCTTGGTTCAGACCTGGTTTAGTTCCAGTCTTTCACATTGTTCTTGGGTGACTTTATTCCACTCCTGGTGCAAGAACTGAAGTAGCTCAGCTTTGTGTTTGTGTTGGAATTCAACATACGCTGGAATGGAATGGCTGTAAAACATGTAGAGATGCTGATTTCAGAAAAAAAAATGCAGTGGCCTCTTATTTTTTTCCCTGAGCTGTATAAACACAAGCTAGAGAACCTTAATTCCATACCAAACACACACATCTCCATGGAGACAAGCAGGTGATGGACGCCCCCCACATCAGATAAGTTACATAATGCACCTTTACACCAGCACGAATCAAACACTAAAGGTGCTAGTTTACATAATGACTACTTTCCTCTAACATGGTCACGTAATGAGCAGCTAAACCAAGTGAAAAAGATATAATTAAAGTAGCAGTGGCCTCCCTGACACAGTGAAAACATGAAGAGTGTACATGTAAGAGCCCTGTGCCCTCTGGAGTGGGAACTGAAGGCCAGTAAGAAATCAATGGCGAGAAGGGCACTTGGAGGCAGCGGAGGATCATATATACTGATGCCGCCGAAGCAGAGTCCCCCCACGTTTCCCCACGGCCCCTGTTTGCGCCAACTACACTTTTGTTGGTGACTCAATTAGAAGGGTTTTCAATGCATCCACTGACTGTTTTCCCGGAGCTACTGTGTACACACTACTGGACAAACTACCCCTACAAGCTGTACAAGAGTGATTATTCATGTAAGAACAAATGACATTGCCAGCGGTCGGTCAGAGATAATTAAGATGAATTTCATGGACCTTTTTAAGCTTTTATCTTCCTGTGGAAAATCCGTTTCTATCTCCAGCCTGCTCCCCACACTCGGTCATGGGGCCGAATGTTTTAACAGGATTTCAGATCTCTACACTTGGCTAAAACACACTTCCTTCCATTACAACTTTGGGTTTATTGGCGATTTTCATCTGTTCTGGTCCCGCTCCTCCTCCTACCAACATGACAGCCTCCACGTAAACCGGCTTGGCAACCGGTAGAGCTGGACGGTATGACCAAAGATATCACTGTATTTTTCAAATTTATATCGGTGTCACGGTATTTGATGGGATTTTTTTCATGTACTAAGTGGTACCATGTCTTTGGCGAAGTGGACAGTAACAGGGTTGGTAATATCGTTCCACCGTTTGCTTTTCTTGTCGTAGGCAGTCCCCTTAGCAAACACGTCTTTGAGTGACGTCTGTTTTGTGTTGTGGCGCCAACTTGTACGTTCTCTGCAGGCGTGGAAGAGGATGCAGATCTTAGTTTCGTGAATTCTTCATATTCCAGGACGTGTTTGTGACGGAGTGAACTTTGATAATACAATTAAACTGGCCAATCTAAGGTTATTATTCAAGATTATCAATAATGTGGCACCAACACCACTGAAAAAGTTTATCCATTTAACATCTGATCAGAGGGTCAGAACAACCAGGTCAACGATCAATGGCCAATGTGCAATACCAAAACGGAAAAAACATCATTAGGACAATCTGCATTTCCATTCAAACAATCTCAGAATGGATCAAACTTCCAACTGAGCTAAAATTATGCAAATGCTTCAACAAAATTTAGCCTGGAAATTAAACAACAATTTCTAAGAGTGCAGACGTGTCAGTGTTAAAGACTCGACATGAGAAGGGGGTACAGGTATCGGGAAAAGAGTTTTAATTATTTTTTACTAATTGATGAAATGTATCACCGCCACTGTAAATATTCTGAATTGTTTTTATGCTTTATGTTCATTGTTTGTGATGTTGTTTGTCTCAGGGACTGCGGATGGAAATCAGTAGATCCATTCCTGGAGAGCCCTCTCTGAACCCACAAACTTTGGACTTTTAAACATCAGATCCGTCAACAACAAAACCTTTATCTGCCAGGACTTCATCACCCACAACAGCTAGGACTTTTTCATTTTAACAGGTTAACACTAGGTGACTGTACCTCTCTCATGAAGCAATGCGCTCTGACTGCACTTTTGTCCACCAACCACGACCGTCTGAGGTTTTTGAACGTTAATGTGAGCTCCACTTAAATCAGGGGTAGGTTTATAAGGGCTAGGGTTGGGTTTAGGAGAGCTGACATTCTCAGAAAGGCAAGTATGATCCAGTCTTCTGTCCTGGCGAAGTGGGGTGTCCTCTTTGAGGAAGGCCCCCCTGACCCGGGGGAGGTAAATGAGGAAGAAGAAGGTGAGTGTTCTTTGGATTTTGATATTGTATGGGGGGAGAGGATGTCAAGACTGATGGAGACGAAAACACACACCTTCTACCGACTGTTGGTGGCCGGGGTCGCTCGGCGCCCTTCTGCAGAACACAGATTGTCACAGACATTTCCCACGCATGACACTGCATCCATCTGGGCTCACATATACAACTGGTACACCCCACCCAAAGTCAGTAATTTTGACTTTAAATTGAGACACAGGATCACTTACACCTGCACCAGATTTTACGCAATACACCCTGACAGGTACGGCTGTGACTGTCCGGTATGCGGTGAGGCACCTGAGGACCTCCTCCATCTGGCAGCCCGGTGTCCTGTCGTGCGCCGGTTCTGGACCCGGCTGCTGGACCTTCTCGCTCGGAGGCTGGCGTTGAGGCTCCCACCGCCGGCAGCCCATGGAATTGATGATCCCGCCATGGTCAACTGGGACGCCGCCCGCCTTGTCCTGTCCATGGCCAGGTATTCTATCTTCGTGGCACGGAACCACCACCTCTATACGGCCGCACAGCAGAGCACTGGCCCCTCTTCACAGCGCTCCTTAGCACCCACATTCACCATCTCCACTCCGCAAGAGAAACGGAGTTTCGCAACACCTTCACCCCAGACAATACGCTTTTCTCCATCTCCCGAACCGGTTCCCCTCAGTTGGACTTCTGGCCCCTACCCTCCTCCGCTGCACTGCATCGCCCTTGCTCTCCCCCAGACCCCCTCTCTTCACCTGGAACAATCCCTCTGGACCTCTCCACTCCCCCTGTTTCTTTCTCGTCCCCCTTTGTATTTCCCCCAAATGCCTTCAAGTCCCTTATGCCCAGTGCTGTTTATTCCCGTCCCCACATCCCCCAATGTGTCATCTGAGTACTTTGCGAATGTTATTGTGGTTTTAAAATATGTAACTTAAATAATAAAAGATTTTTTTAAATGTGAGCTCCCCTACCCTGTTTTTGTTGCAAAATGTGTAAACTGAGCATTTGCGATCCTTTTCTGCATTTGAAAAAAAGACAGCCCAAACGGGCGATTCTGAACAAGGGAACTTTCTGACGTCACACTCTCGGAAAGGTTTCCACCCCCCGTCTGGATGTCCACCCTGTCTTTGGAAATCATGCCCAGAGAATTTGGACTGTGAAGGAGCTATGAAATGCGAGATGTGTTTTTTTATTTGCCTGGTGAGTCTTTCCAGGCTCGGACGTCCGGGATTTCCGGGCTCGATCCCCGGGTCGCCCAAGCCTTTCTGTGTGGAGTTTGCATGTTCTTCCCGTGTCTGGGTGGGTTTCCTCCGGGCACTCCGGTTTCCCCCATCAACCGAAAACATGCACCATAGGTAAAATCATCCAGCTTAGGTCCTGACAAAACCAAAGCAAGAAGATCATGGAGATGGTCCCCGGGCGCAGTAATGTACTGCCCACTGCTCCTAATAACAGGATGGGTTAAATGCAGAGAAGAATTTCTACAGTGTGAGATCAAGTCACTTCTTCTTTATCCGAGCCTCCGAACCTCTGAAACAGCCGCGCTTAAAACACGGAAGTGGGTGACAGCGCACATCGCACCGCTAATCCAGGAAACAGTGGCGTATTTGGCCACAACCCACCCGCTGCACTGGCCTGTCTCTGTCCTCCTCATTTGCATTCAAGCAACAACGCCCAGAATAAAGCATTTCAGAGACATATTTATGACTCTGACTGTGTTCATGAGGTTCTCTCGTGCACTGAGTCTTGATTTTGAAGAAGTATTCATTTACAGTATTAGGGAACCATTAAGGTGCTATATAAAAGCATCAAGAAGTACCATGTCATGGGATCTTTAAGAATGCTTTTAAACACCCTACCTGTTTTTAATACTTCTAATTAATTTAATTTGAACATCTGCCTTTTACCATTTCTTCAAAAGATCCTGTTTGTTTTAGTTGTTTATAGACCCCTAAATGTAACTGTTTTTATCCAAGAATTCTTTGAACTACACAACAAGGTTTTAATTCTAGGTGATTTTAATATTCATGTACGCTGCCCACTCAAACCTCACCCTCTAACTTCTGATTTTCTGGAATTAATTGATTCATTTAATTTATCCCAAATTGGCTGAGAAATCTTACCACTAAAGATATTTGTGTGTCAGATCACAAAACAGTTTTATTTCATGTTGTTTTAGCTCCCCGGTCTTTTAAACAGGGCCCCTTTAACTCCTTCTCTGTTCTTAATTTTTCCCAGCTTCTTATTTATTTTTAAACCGTTTTATTAAGAAGGTTTCTGTCATTAGCAACCAAATATCTGCCCCTGTCCAAGCCTTTATGTAAACAGAGAAGCTCTGGATTTGAATTGTTTGACTAATTTTATTCCATTATCGTTTTCTTCCCTGGGCGATGTTTTATGCCACATGAACGCGACCACGTGCAGTCTGAACATCAGCATCTTATCTATTGTCCACCACTCTCTGTCTGAAGGCCTTGTCCCATCTTATTTTAAACATTTTAAAGAAACCTAATTTAAGTACCTCTGATTTTAACAATTTTAGACCAATTTCGAAGCTTTCAAAGTTTTAGAAAAAGTTGTTTCTAACCTGATTTTAGCTTTTATGAATAGAAATCACATCTTTGAGAAATTTCAGTCAGGATTTAAAGCATCTCACAGCACCGAAACAGCCCTCCTTAAAGTCTCAAATGCGCCACTTTTGATACCGTTGACCATGCGATTTTAATGAACCGCCTCAAAAACTGGGTTGGCGAGACACTGCACTTGATTGGTTTTATTTGTATCTTTTATACAGAACCTTTGCGGTCACTATAGGCAATTTTATCTCCTCCTCTGCCCCTATTACCTGTGATGTGCCACAGGGTTCTGTTTTAGGTCCCTTTTTATTTTCTATTTATATGCTCCCCTTAGGACATGTTTTAGCCCGCCTTCCACTGCCATGCTGACGACACAGATCTACATCTCGCTGAGACCAAACGACCCTCAGACGGGCTGAAGTGGTTCTAGAGTAGTTATGGTTTAAATGTTGCAAAGTTTATTAATGTAAACTTTATTGATGCAGAAGATTTTCATTAATCTGCTGCAGTGTAAAACTTGTACAATCGTATTTGGAAACGTTTGGTTTGATCTGGCCAGTGGGAAACATCAGAGCTCCTGACCACTGGTGAGGAACATGGATCTATTAAATTAAGGAACATGGATCTATTAAAATATGGAACAAGAATCTATTAAAATAAGGAAGGTGGATCTATGGATCTATTAAAATAAGTAACATGAATCTATTAAAATAAGGAACATGAATCTATTAAAATAAGGAACACGGATCTATTAAAATAAGGAACCTCCCAAGCTTCCTCTGCTAAAGGAGCTCATGGTCATCCTCTGGTTAACAGTTAATGCAAAGATGAGCTTGAGTTGTTTTATTTTTGAATAAAAATGAGGCAACATGTATTATTTCTTCCTTTATTTTACAGTTAAATTATTATTTTTCTATACAGGGATGTTTTTTTTTTTGTTCCTACATGACCTGCACTTCCATTAACAAAAGACTTTGTGGAATTTGGCATATTTGTTTTTGCAGTAGTTTTTGGGGGATTATTTTTCTATCTATAAGAAAATATATCAAGATACATTTTTTGCTCCATATTGCCCAGCTCTATGTGAACAGTTGGATGGCAAACTATAAATTAACGGCTATCTTTTGACAGTAGACACATTTATTTTCTAGTGGTGCACTACTACTGACAGTAGATGGAATTACTACAACAAATAGGGTTAGAAACTTCTTCCAACATGCCAACAGAAGTGTTCAGTTATAATGAATGCAACTTAACGACAGAAATGCTCAGATTTTCATTTATGGACTTCAAAACAGCACTGGACTTTTACCTGTGACGTCACAAAACTGGGAATTTTGTATGAAGTTTGTTAGTATGAGGCCTAGAGAGAGTGGACATATGAAAACAAGGCTGAACAAAGCTCAGAGCTCAAAAAAGTCAATTTTGTGTAATATGTGCCCCTTACAGCCCTGTTTACACATACACTGGTATTTTTAAAAATGGAGACATTTCCCTTCGTTTGTACCCATCTTTTACACGCAAATGGCGAATTCGCCTCTGAAAACGAAGGAGAACGCTCTGCAAGCCGATCAGAATCACACTTTTGGCGCTTCAGCTGCCTAAAGCTCACTTTTCCTCAGTTTACATGCAAACGCGAAACCGGAGTTTTCCAAAATCTCCACTTTTGCCGGAGTTTTTAGAAAGAAATAACCGGATATGTGTAAACAGGCTCTAAGACTCAACTGAGAGAAAAAAAAAAACAAGTCCAAGTATGCTGGGTTGGGGCTTCAGAGAGATCACTAGATGACTCAAACATGCGTGGAGGATCTAAAACCTCCTCAGGCATGTTTTTGATGAGGAAACAGAGCTATAACTTGGTAGAAAACTCTACAAAGATGATTTTACATAATATTCCCTTTTTATATGGATTATTTGTTTTAATTCTTGTTTTGGAAATATGTTACATTAAAATATGAAGTGCTTGTAAACAGCCTGTGAAAAGAGACGATTCAGAATAAAATAAATATTCAGTATTATTGTGTGATGCTTGAACCCAACCGTGAATTTACATACAAGCGTTTTAGCACATTTCTGATGCCATAAAATTGTCTAAACATTGTTGTTGGGTTAGTAAAAAGTGCACTGTGTTATATTTCAGGTGGAGAGTTCGCCATCTGCTCGTCTCCGTGAGAACGTTTAAAGGTGGATTGTGTAACTTTTCTGGCAGAGGATCCGTTAAAAGTTTTCTCCATGGAGGTTATTGCTTTGGAATGTTTCACAGTGTGGTATTAAATCTGTCCATACTTTACATATAATAATATTGTCACTGGGTTAAAGGTGCACTGCGTATTAAAGGTGCACTGTGTAACATTTCAGGTGGACAGTTTTTCATGAGAATGTTTGGAATGTAAAAGGTAAAAGGTCACGTTTTTATACAGCACTTTTCCACCCATTCACAAACAAACACATACACCAGTGTACGCAAGGGTGACCAGACGTCCTGAAAAATATGGGACAGTCCCAGAATCTAAGCCAATATCCCGAATCCGGCCATAAATGTCCAGAAAATTACACTCACTGTGTGCACATGGTAGGATAGGATTGGATTTCTCCAAATCCGATCCCGTTAACTCAGCGGGTGGTCTGTACTTAGATCCAAGTGCACATGAAGCTTGTGTAATCGGATAATGGTCAGCGACCTGGCTGGCTCCGCTATGCTATGTGGCGCTGTAGACCACTACTTCCGGGTGATGGCTACTCAATAAAAACACAACAAACTATGTGGCGGTATACAAAGATGGCGCTCGAGGAGTTTGACGGAGCAGCATTGGTGTACGTGTTGTGCATTCTTTCTTCGCAGCCATGATTTCGTCTGACTTTTCCGGCAACAATCGATACTTATGACGGCGTCGGCGTCCACTGCCACTTCCGGGTGAAATCCCTGGCGAAAATTCCCGTGCATGCGCAGTACGCCAATTCGATCCGATATCGTGCACAGGGCGGCACCAAGCGGATTACTATCGGCCTAAGCCAGGGGTTCCAATCGGATTCGGGAAACCAATCCCTGTACGATCCTTAGCCTGTGCACATGAATTCGATACGATCCCAATCCGTTTGCGATCGGATTACACTCGTCCATGTGCACACAGTGACTGAACCTGAAAGACTTCTGGGTAGCTGGGTGGCTAGCACTCATGCATCACAGCAAGAAGGTTCTGGGATTGATCTCCAGGTCGCCCAGGCCTTTCTGTCTGGAGTTTGAATGTTCTCTAGTGTCTGGGTGGGGTTCCTCCGGGCGCTCTGGGAGAGGAGAGAGAGAGGAAGAAGAGGGGAGAGGAGAGAAGAGAGAGAATGGGAGGAGGAAAGAGTTGGAGGATGGGAGATAGAAAGGAGAGAGGGGAGGACAAAGAGAGGAGGAAGAGAGGAAGGAGATGAGGGGGAGAGTAAAGGGGGAGAGGAGTGGATGGATTTATCTCTGGATTTACTTATCAATACTGAACTAAAGGTAAAAGGAATCGTTAACCTAAAAACTATCACTTCATGACATCACAAGATGGAACAGAGCGTTTTGAGCTCTGGAGATGTAAACAGACGAATAATAAAGAGCTATTCATACGTGTAAACAAAACAAAACACAACTCCAGGTCTGTTTTCGACGAGGAAACAGCATTAGAACACGGCTTTAATTTAACGCATCGCCGGGAAACGAAGCAATAACATCTCCACGGAGACGCCAGAAAAGTCCCGCAGTGCACCTTTAAGTGTAAGCTGTGGCATTTGAAGATCCCGCAGGAGGAGGAGGAGAAGACGAGGAGAAGACGAGGAGAAGTGGAGGAGCAGACGGCGTAGGGGCTGGTACTCGAGCGTCAGTGGGGATTTGAATGTTGGCCTGCAGTAGAGCTTCAGCGCTCCACGTGAACGCTGAAGCTGCTGCTGTGACGGTAAGAGCCTGTAGACCGCGAGGACCATATGGTGCAGAGCTAACGGCCGCACAAACACCGGGGTGACACTACACAACGTCGGCGCAGATTGGGCCGGGTGATTTTCTATTTGGACAGGAAAATGCTCCAATGAAATATGAAACAGAGCTAAACCAAGACTAAACCAGTGTCAATATTACGCAAAAAGGACTCTTGTGAGCTTAAAATCATGTTAGAATGTGGTTTCCTCCTCAAAAACAGACCTGGAGTTGTGTTTTGTTTCAGTCGAATGTTTGACTAACTCTTTATTATTCGTCTGTCTACATCTCCAAAGCTCAAAATGCTCTGTTTCACCTTGTGATGTCATGAAGTGGTAGTTTTCAAGTTTTCAAACTTTGTTTAGTCCTGATTTAGTTCTAGTTCAGATCTGCTTTAGTCCTTATTTAGTTCTGATTTAGTCCATGTTTAGTCCTTGTTTAGTCCTGGTTTAGTTGTTTAATCCTAGTTTAGTCCTGGTTTAGTCCTAGTTTAGTTTTTGTTTAGTCCTAGTTTAGTCCTGGTTTAGTTCTTGTTTAGTCCTGGTTTAGTCCTAGTTTAGTCCTAGTTTAGTCCTGGTTTAGTCCTGGTTTAGTCCTTGTTTAGTCCTGGTTTAGTCCTAGTTTAGTCCTAGTTTAGTCCTAGTTTAGTCCTTGTTTAGTCCTGGTTTAGTCCTAGTTTAGTCCTAGTTTAGTCCTTGTTTAGTCCTGGTTTAGTCCTTGTTTAGTCCTAGTTTAGTTCTTGTTTAGTTTTTGTTTAGTCCTAGTTTAGTCCTGGTTTAGTTCTTGTTTAGTCCTGGTTTAGTCCTGGTTTAGTCCTGGTTTAGTCCTGGTTTAGTCCTAGTTTAGTCCTAGTTTAGTCCTGGTTTAGTCCTAGCTTAGTCCTTGTTTAGTCCTGGTTTAGTCCTGGTTTAGTCCTTGTTTAGTCCTGGTTAGGCCTTGTTTAGGCCTTGTTTAGTCTTGTTTAGTCCTAGTTTAGTCCCGGTTTAGTCCTTGTTTAGTCCTAGTTTAGTTCTTGTTTAGTTTTTGTTTAGTCCTAGTTTAGTCCTGGTTTAGTTCTTGTTTAGTCCTGGTTTAGTCCTAGTTTAGTCCTAGTTTAGTCCTGGTTTAGTTCTTGTTTAGTCCTGGTTTAGTCCTGGTTTAGTCCTGGTTTAGACCTTGTTTAGTCCTGGTTTAGTCCTAGTTTAGTCCTGGTTTAGTCCTAGTTTAGTCCTGGTTTAGTCCTTGTTTAGTCCTTGTTTAGTCCTAGTTTAGTCCTTGTTTAGTTTTTGTTTAGTCCTAGTTTAGTCCTGGTTTAGTCCGTGTTTAGTCCGTGTTTAGTCCTGTTTTAGTTCTAGTTCAGTCCTGCTTTAGTTTAACTATAATTTCAGCTAGTTTTAGTTAGTTTTGTAAACACACAATACAGTTTCAGTTATCGCTTGTTTTTTTATTTTAATTATTTTTTATTTAGTCTTTTTTTTCCCAGTTAGCAATTTTTTTTCCAATTTTTTTTTCCGTTTTTTTCGTTCCTTTTCGTTAACTATAATAACCTTGGTTGACAGCTACACCTTTTACCTTTAGTTCAGTAGAGATTGGCAATTCCAGGGCTGACATTATCCATTGATTCTAGTGAAGGTGCAGGGAGTTTAAAAAACACAGTGGAGCACTTCCTGTATCAGGTTTGTGAAGTTGTAGACATGTTATAGGAATGTATGTATTTTAAGTTATTTTTGAGCAATATAAACAGCTGTCATGAAAAACCAAACTGTCAAACCTTTCAACCAAAGCTATAACATCTCTATGGAGACATGTCCAATAGAAATGTCACATAATGCATCTTTAAAGGGTCTATATTATATTTTCTCATCTGTTCTAATGTTGTTTTCTCATCACAAACACACCTAGAGTTGTGTTTTGTTTCATTCACACATGTTTAATTAACACACAAACCCTGCAGATTTAGGCTGAGTTCTTCTCTCAAACCGGAAACACTCTGTTCCACCTTGTGATGTCATGTGGTAATACAGGAAGTGCTCCACTGTGTTTTTAAACTCCACACACATTCACTAGAATCATTTGGATCATTTCAGCCCTGGAATTTTCCATCTTTATTAAATCGTAGAAGGTACAAATGTAGCTGTTCACTTGGGAAACTACTTGGAAACTAAACAAGGACTAAATCAGGACTGAACCACGACTAAACAAGGACTAAATCATGGCCTAAACTAGGACTAAAGCAGGACTAAACAAGATCTAAACCAGGACTAAACTAGGACTAAACAAGGACTAACGTAGGACTAAACCAGGACTAAACTAGGACTAAAAAGGACTAAAGTAGGACTAAACCAGGACTAAACTAGGACTAAACAAGGATTAAAGTAGGACTAAACCAGGACTAAACCAGGACTAAAAAGGACTAAAGAAGAACTAAACCAGGACTAAACTAGGACTAAACAAGGACTAATGTAGGACTAAACCAGGACTAAACTAGGACTAAAAAGGATTAAAGTAGGACTAAACCAGGGCTAAACTAGGACTAAACAAGGACTAAAGTAGGACTAAACCAGGGCTAAACAAGGACTAAAGCAGGACTAAACAAGAACTAAACCAGGACTAAACTAGGACTAAACAAGGACTAAAGTAGGACTAAACCAGGACTAAACTAGGACTAAAAAGGACTAAAGTAGGACTAAACCAGGACTAAACTAGGACTAAACAAGGACTAAAGTAGGACTAAACCAGGACTAAACTAGGACTAAAAAGGACTAAAGTAGGACTAAACCAGGGCTAAACTAGGACTAAACAAGGACTAAAGTAGGACTAAAGTAGGACTACACCAGGACTAAACTAGGACTAAACAAGGACTAAAGTAGGACTAAACCAGGACTAAAAAGGACTAAAGTAGGACTAAACGAGGACTAAACTAGGACTAAAAAGGACTAAAGTAGGACTAAACCAGGACTAAACTAGGGCTAAACTAGGACTAAACAAGGACTAAAGTCGGACTACACCAGGACTAAACCAGGACTAAACTAGGACTAAAAAGGACTAAAGTAGGACTAAACAAGAACTAAACCAGGACTAAACTGGGACTAAACAAGAACTAAAGTAGTACTAAACAAGAACTAAACCAGGATTAAACTAGGACTAAAGTAGGACTAAACCAGGACTAAACAAAATTTGAAAACTTGAAAACTACCACTTCATGACATCACAAGGTGGAACAGAACATTTTGAGCTTTGGAGATGTAGACAGACAAATAATAAAATGTTACTCAAACATGTGAATGAAACAAAACAACTCCAGGTCTGATTTTGAGGAGGAAACAGCATTAGAACACAGGCCTATACCAACACTACACCAGATTCATCTCAAATCCAATCAAACCCAGAGCAGGTCCGTGCCCCCCAGTTTGAAACCCCCTCCCTTTCAAAGCTCGTGTGATTGGTTCGGCATCAATAGCCACACGCCACGCTTTTGTCTCCATTGTTTTGTCCTTTTATTCTAGCCTTTTTTTCCCCTCCTCTTTCGCGTCCTTGGCCGGCCGTTATCTGCAGCCGCTGTGGCGTGATGTTGCGATGCTACGTGAGATGGCAGTAGAGCAGACAGGTGAAAATCCACTTTGTCAAAACCACAAATCCAACGCGCTTATTGCAAAAAAACAAAAAAACAAAAAACACCTCCACACTATAAATGTGTTTTTTCAGGGCAGCTTTGTTTCAGAAATGTCAAAATGATGCCGGACAAAGTGGCTCAGATTACAGCCTTGTGAACAAACCGAACACAGGTGGAGACAAAGAGACGCTGGTCAATGACTAATGCTTTTGTTCAGATTTATTTTGACAAAGAACAGAAGGTAAAACAGTTGACGACGCTTTCTTTTAAAGGTTCGATTTCCTGCTGTTTTCCGTGGTGGATGAAGTACTCGGTGTTGGCGCAGGGTCCGTCAAATGCTTTTCGACAGTGGAGATGTTATCGCTTTGTCTGTAATGTCTCACAGTATGGCATTAAACTTTTCTATCTCCATGGAGACCAAAACAGTTGACGATGCTTTCTTTTAAAGGTTCGATTTCCTGCTGTTTTCCATGGTGGATGAAGTACTCGGTGTTGGCGCGGGGGCCGTCAAATGCTTTTCGACAATGGAGAAATTATCGCTTTGTCTGGAATGTCTCACAGTATGGCATTAAACCACTCTATCTCCATGGAGACCAAAACAGTTGACGACGCTTTCTTTTAATGGTTCGATTTCCTGCTGTTTTCCGTGGTGGATGAAGTACTCGGTGTTGGCGCGGGGTCCGTCAAATACTTTTCGACAATGGAAAAGTTATCGCTTTGTCTGGAATGTTACACAGTATGGCATTAAATTTCCATTCTAGCTCCATGGAGACCAAGACAGACCAAGTTACAGGTCAGATCTGTGGAGAGGCGACCCCACTCACAGTCAAAGTATCCGTTTTCCTTTTCGTTTTGAGCTATAAAACCATCTGTAACTGAATACATGTAAGGCAGAGCTGTTTAATGTCATACTGTGGAACATTTGAAGCAGGGCAATGACGTATCCATAGAAACAAGAAGAAAAGCTGAGCAGTAACTTTCCAGTTGTCTCCATGGAGATGTTATTGATTTACCTGCAAAAATACAGTAATTCCTGCTGTGAATAGGTGCGACTCTTCACAGATCTGACCTGTAATGCAGTGCTGTAACCCTCTTGTCTGCCTCATGATAGATTCTAGACAAAGCAATAACCTCTCCATGGAGACAATAACCCTCCACCACAAAAAAATACTGGAGTAATCACATGAAAAAATCAACTTGAACATATTTTTTAGAACTAAGAGTGGATCATTTCAACTCAGGAATTGCCAATCTACTGAACAAACAGTAAAAAGTAGCTGTACACTTGAAAACTACAGCTTGGAGATGTAAACAGACGAATAATAACAGCTCCAGGTCTATTTTTGAGGAGGTAACAACATTATAACATGACTAGCCCTTTCTTGCATAGAGAAAAGCTTGTTGTTTTTTTTAACCAGAGCTGCCAAATTCCAATCAGACATGTATATTTACGTCATTAGACATACCTCATACCGCTTTTTCAAATAAAGTTCCTAAAGTGGGGGGTGTTAGGAGTGTCACATATGTTGCCACTATGCAGCTAATGCATGGTGTCAACATGTCAGAAATGTAAAAAAAAAAAAAAGCAAAATATTTATTGTTCCCTGGAGTAACACTGACATTCTGTGAACTTCAGCAACAATTTTGTCAACTTTCAGCAGTGTTTGGTTGTTTAGCCAATGCAAACAGATAGATTGTTATTATATTATATATAATATATAGTGCATATATATAATATAATATATAATATATTGCAATAAAATGTACCCCTAAACTTTCGTACTATAGCTGCTTCATCACTGTATGTGTGGTGTGAAAGATTATTACTATATCATTACTTTAATACAGTACACAAAAACCTACATGCATACGTGCCACATATGTGTACATATGTGGCATGTATAAGTTCACTACTACATGCATAGTGGCCTCATATGTGGGCAGTCAATAAAATACCTTCTGGTTTGTTTATTTTTCTTTGAAAATCACCAAATACTACTTCTACATGTTCTAACACAAACATTTTACTAAAGTGATATAGATTTTCCCTTCATTTTCCTCTCCATGGAGGAATTATTGCACTTGACAAGTGGAAAAGTCAAAATCACCTGCTTCCACTGGGGGCTGCCATCTTGATTCTGCAACAGGATATCACAGCGTCATCTAGCAGCAATAGAATGCAACTACAGGGCTACATGTATGTGGCCACCATGCTTTTAGGGGTGAAAATGTCTGTTTTTCCCTCCAGTTGACCCACTTAAAGGAAAAGTAACGTTTTTTACAATCTGAGCCTTATTTCGGTAATAAAACAAGTTGTTTTACTCACCCATAGTAATTTGGTGTCATATGGAGCACTTCCGGAGATGTTTTAGATTTGCGATCTCCATCATGTGAGTTCTCGGGGCATTACTTTGCGGTCTCCAAATAACACAAACTTTAGCACTTTTCAAATCATAGAAGCCCGATGTCTTAGCCTACGATTTTGTGTGGTCAAAAGTGGCCTGTAATCCGAGATTTAGCCATAGTTTCGAGTAGATGAGGAGGCCAGTGCGCAGGTGCGGACTGTGCTCTCAGCTCCTGGGACCCAAACATGAAACGCAAAGCTGTAAACTATGGCTAAATCTCGGATTACAGGCCACTTTTGCTTCAAACGAAATCGTAGGCTAAGACATCGGGCTTCTATGATTTGAAAAGTACTAAAGTTTGTGTTATTTGGAGCCCGCACAGGGCATATTACATGCTTGGGGAATATATTATATGCCCCGAGCTATGGCTAGAAGTCGCACTAGGCTAACCGCAAATCTTAAAACATCTCTGGAAGTACTCCATATGACACCAAAGTGCTATGGGTGAGTAAAACAACTTGTTTTATTACCGAAATAAGGCTCAAATTGTAAAAAAAAACGTTACTTTTCCTTTAAACTTAGGCAACATATGTGGTCACAATGCAAGAAAGGGCTAGAAGCTCACAAGAGTCAATTTTGTGCAATACAGGACCTTTAAATTGACACATTTTGACTACTTTTTGGGAGTCAATCTGAAGTTACTGGTTTGAGGAACTAGAATTCACCGCCCAGAGTTCGATTAGTCCTGCCCAGAGGCGGCAGTAATGACCTGAGAGCTTGTTTGTCTGCTGGTTTTCTCTCCTTCTTCACCGTCACACCTGTCAGGCTCACACAGATCTACGGAGGACAACGATCCAAAACCAGCCTCTCTGCAGTGAAGGTAATTTGAGCCCAGAAATCTCCAGAATAAGCTCCGCGATGGTACACGGAGGAGCTTTATCTACAATTTAATGGTAATAAATTCAAATGGAGGGCAGGGGTCTGTATAACTCTACGGGAGATTCTCTGTTTTTGAAGGAAATATCCAAACGTATGATCTACAAAAGTTTAAACCTTTCTCATTATTTCTTAGAGATTGGCTCCACAAAGTAACCGTGGAAATTTTTATGGCTTCGATTCATTTCTGCTGACAACAATCACGTCTTTGGCACCGCTTTCTGAAGCGATGGTGAAAAAATAATTTCACTTTTGTTTATTTATACTGATAGAAAATAACTTGGAGCCAATTTTCAGCATAGAATTCTAACTTGTCTTCCAGCACAATGTTGAATTACACAAAATGGATTCTTGAGTTTTTAGTCATATTTTAAATGTTGTTGCCTCTTCAAAAACATATCCAGAGTTTTCCATTCGCACCTGTTTATTAGTCTGGCTACATCTCCAAAGCTCAAAATGCTCTGTTCCACCTTGTGATGTCATGTAGTGTAGTATTTTTTCCAAGTCTTTACCTTTAGTTCAGTAGAGATCATCATTTTCCAAGTCTGAAATGATCCAAATGATTCTAGTGAACATGTACGTAGTTTAAAAACACAGTGGAGCACTTCCTGTATCAGCAAATGGCATCACAAGGTGGAACAGAGTGTTTTCTGTTTGAGAGAAGATGATGAGGAAACAACATTAGAACAAATCATAAAATAGACCAATATCAGCCCTTTAAACTGTACATATTAAAGATCCCATGACATGGTACTTCTTGATGCTTTTATATGGCTCCTTAATGGTTCCCTAATACAGGGGGTCCTCGGGTTACGACGGTCTCGGGTTACGACGTTTCGTGGTTACGAACGCGCCCCCATTAAAAAAAATATGTATATATTACGCGTCATTCCGTCTTACACGGTTTAGCGTGGTAAGAGATGTAAACAAACGCGAACGGTGCGCGGCGCACGGCGGAAGAATACGCTCTGTTGTGGTTGTAGGGAGAAGAAGACAGCCTCATGTGCGTGTCCAATGTGGGCGGAAGTACCTGATGTGGGCTCTGATCTGCTCCTATGAAAGCGGCAGTGATAACCAAGCAGCGTAGTGGTCTAATTATTGAGATGGAAAGGTTATTGGTGCTTTGGTTGGAAGATCAAAGGCAAAATCCGGTTTACGACGAAATTCGGGTTACGACGCGTCTTAAGAACGGATCAACGTCGTAACCCGAGGACCCCCTGTACTGTAAATGAATCCTTCTTCAAAATCAACACTCAGTGCATGAGAAACAGAGATAAGATGAGAAAGAGTCATAAATATCTCTCTCAAACTCTTTATTCTGGGCGTTGTTGCTTGAATGCAAATGAGGAGAAAACAGCTGGCCAATAGTAGAGGGTGGGGGCGTGGCCAAACGCTCCGGTCTCCGCTGTCAGCCCACAGCTGATCCATTTCCTTGTTTTTGCACGAGGGAGAGATTTGAAGCGTTCCATTGAAAAATAAACACATTTCCACATAAAATAAAATTAAACCACTGCTGTTCAAAGGTCCAGAGGCTCAGATAAAGGACTTCCAAGCCTAGAAACACTCGGACGTGCCTCCAGGCAAATAAAAAAACGCATTTCGCATTGCCTAGCGCATTCGCAGTCCAAACTCTCTGGGCGTGATTTACAGAGACACTGAGTACAGACAGACGGGGGTGGAACTGCATTTGCATTTCTTTTTTCGATCTGACGTCAATAAGGTGCCTTGTTCAAACTCGCCCGTTTGAGCTCCGATTTTTTGTAACGCAGAAAAGGATCGCAAATGCTCAGTTTAGACATTTCACAACTTTTAACCATGGGGGGGGCTAAACAGGGTAGGGGAGCTCACATTAACGTTCAAAAACCTCAGAAAGTGAAAATTTCATGCCATGGGACCTTTAACATTGTGATGTCATGTGAACATAACGTAAATAAAGGAATATTATACAATGGTCAGAAGGTCAAAAATGTAATTTTAGCCCAATTTAGGACTTCAGTAGCGCTAAACATTCAATGATCCAGCTATAGGTCTTAATTATCTTCATCCAGATCTAAACCAAGACTTACCTCGCTTTAAATAGCCTAAACCAGGTCTAATCAGGACTAACTGGTCTACTAAAGAAAACTAGAAGAGGACTAATCCAGGTCACTCTAGATCCATAACTAAATTAACTCCAACCTGAGTTATAAATACAGACTGTGGCTATTTTAAGTCTGGTATTTTCAGAACAAGGTCTGAATCCGGACTAATATTCAAATAAACACAATCTGGTGTACGAAACAAGATAAAAAAAACTAGGACTACGACTAAATCAGGTCACTCTAGAACCATAGCTAAATTAACTCCAACCAGTGTTCTTATTTCAGGCTGTTTCTAAATCAGAGCAGATTAATATTTTTATCTCCTAAAAAGTTCTAACTCAGGAGTATCAGGCTCAAATGGAGGTAAATTAGTCTACTAAAGAAGACTAAAGGAGAACCAAACCAGGTCACTCTAAATCCATAACTAAATTAACTCCAACCTGAGTTATAAATACAGACTGTAGCTACATTCTGCCTGGTGTCTTCATCAGGACTAATTTTCAAGTGGATGTAATTTGGTTTACTAAAGAAGATTGAAAACTAGGTCTAAACCAAAGCTAAACCTGGTCACTCTAGATCCTTAACTGAATTAACTCCAAACAGAATTCTAAATAAAGGACATATCTAAATCAAAGGAGATGTAGCATATTTATCTCCTAAAAAGGTCTAACTCAGGAGTAACAGGCTCAAATGAAAGTAAATTAGTCTCCTAAAGAAGACTAGAAAAGGACTAAACCAGGTCACTCTAGATCCATAACTAAATTAACTCCAACCAGAGTTATAAACTATAGCTATTTTAAGTCTCGTATCTTCAGAACAAGGTCTAAATCAGGACTAATATTCAAATAAACACAATCTGGTCTACGAAACAAGATAAAAACTAGGACTAAACCAACACTAAACGAGGTCACTCTAGATCCTTAACTGAATTAACTCCAAACAGAATTCTAAATAAAGGACACACGCAGATGTCTTATATTTAGCTTCTAAAACTCTTAACTCAGGACTAACAGGCTCCAATTTACTTAATTTAGTGTACTACTTGTTAACTTATCTCATTGAATGGCTTTAAATCCAGACTGAGAGCACTTGAGTCAGCATCCATAAATTGTATCTGTTTTAACTAATTTATATGTCATTTTAATTGGGTTGTAATTGTCTTTTTTGCTGCCTCTTGTCCAGGGCTCCCTTGAAAAAGAGGTTTTTAAATCTCAGTGGGATTTCCCTGGTTAAATAAAGTTATAATAATAAAAAAAAATAACTAGTTAACAGGATCAAAACCAAACTAAACCAGACCACTCTACTGTAGATCTATGAAAAACAACTCCAACCAGTGTTCTAAATACAGACTAGAGCTAAATGAAACCAGGTGTCTTCTATTTTGACTACTTGGGAAGTCATTTTTAGATTTTCTTTAAATCGTGTATATACATTTAAATATTCCACTTTCCACAAAAAGGTCACTCTAGAGTCTAAATCCATAAATAAATTAACTCCAACCAAAGTTATGAATACAGACTGTAGTTATATTCTACGTGGTGTCTACTCAGGTGTAAATCAGGACAAATTTTCAAATCTGGTCTACTGAACAAGATTAAAAACTAAACCAGGTCACTCTAGATCAGGGGTGCCCAACCAGTCGATCGCGATCTACCAGTCGATCGCAGGCAGAGCGTCAGTCGATTGTGTATGGATATGTTCAGACTGCAGGGCTTAATGCTCAATTCCGATTTTTTTTTGTGTGGAAATTCTATTTTTTTGCGAGGTCGTTCACATTTCCAATTAAATGTGACTTGTATGTGATCTCTAGTGTGAACTTTAAACGCCCCAAAAGTGTCCCGCATGCGCCTTGGAGGACACGACGAGGTCACGTGCAGTGAGCGTGCTCAGTGTTTACGGAAGTCGCCTAAAGTTGCTGTCGTACCGGAGCCAGAACATGTACAGCTTATTTGTTTTAAGGAGGAGACGGAGAAGGAGAAGGACGAGGTTTTTGGCCACGGCGTTTTGTGGGGCGGTGGCAGCAACGTCCGTAGAAATGAACGTGTTGGTGCAGAGTCGCAGACAAAAGTGGTGGGATTGCTACGTGCTTCGCCGCTTCACTGACACGGAGTTCATATACTATTTTCGCATGACGAGAAGAACGTTTGTGTACATTTGTGAGCGCCTACTTGTACCACTCTCGCTGGAGGAAACACGCCCAGGTCGGATGAACGCGACCTGGCCGTTCAGACTGAAGTCACATGCTAAAAGATCGGATATGTATCGGTTTTAGGACCACATATCTTGGGCAACGTTCACACTGCAGCCTGAAGTGACCCAAATCTGATTTTTTCGACCCTGTGCGACTTTAAAATAATCTCACTCCAAAAGCCCATATTTGCCATGTCTAACAGGTCATTCTAAAATGATCTAGAATGCAGGAAATCACATCTAACACCCCCCCAGACCCTTCCTCTGGGTAGATCTCGGCACACCATCAACCTCAAAAGTAGATCCCGGTTAAAAAAAAAAAAGGTTGAGCATCCCTGCTCTCGATCCTTAACTGAATTAACTCCAAACAGAGTTCTAAATAAAGGACATATCTAAATCAAAGAAGGTGTAATATATTTAGCTTTTAAAACTCTTAACTCGAGACTAACAGGTTCAAATTTACTTAATTTAGTGTACTACTCGTTAACGGGATCAAAACCAAACTAAACCAGACCACTCTACTGTAGATCTATGAAAAATAACTGCAACCAGTGTTCTAAATACAGACGAGAGCTAAATGAAACCAGGTGTCTGCTATTTTGACTACTTGGGAAGTCATTTTTAGACTTTCCTTAAATCGCATATATACATTTAAATATTCCACTTTCCAGAAAATTTAAAATGGGAAGTTTCCATTTTAACACATGCAAAAAAGTCCCTTGTAATTGGTACGGACAGCGCAGTAGTCACTAAGTACCTGCAGTAGACTTCGGAAGTACTATATTCCCAACACCAACTTTCTCTGCTATACTTATGCTCTCCTCAGCTCTTAATAGCCTTCCCATTGTAGCCTTAGGGTTCCCAGCAGAATGGATGCAAACACCGTGTGATTTGTCCCAAAACGGAGCCAGAAATCACCGCCAAAGTCATTTAAATTGCGGCAGGATTTGTAGATTTTATTTTATTTTTTATTTTCCTTCGCCCACACCTGTCACATCGCGCGGTGGAAATGAGCGAAATCAGCAGTGTACGGGGAGGTGGCTGTTATTAGCCGGTGTCCACTGTCTGGGCTGCTGTGATAATGCTGACGTGAGGAAAGTCTGACGCAACGCCAACACAGTGACAAGAAGAAGTTTGACGAGAGGACAGGGACTCAGAGGTGTAATGTGGGTGCAGTGAAAGGAATGGGGCACGGTGAAGACTAAAAGTTGGTGTAGTAGTGTTTTAATAGGGTGCTAGGAGGGTTTTTAAAGCCCTATTTGGACGGGATTAATTTTACAGGGGGATGTAAAGTAATGTCGGTTTATCACAGGACCTCGGTAATATAAATGACCATTCACACAGGACAAGAAATGTCCGTAATATTTATTTGACATGGGAGGAGTTTGTTTACGCTCTGACGTATTTGCATGTACGTATATGTGTACGTGTATACGTGTATGTATTTGCATAAAGATAAGATATGCCTTTATTAGTCCCACAGTGGGGAAATTCCAGTGTTGCAACGCACAGATCAGGAAAATGTAGCATGCAATAAAACAAGATAATAAATAATGGCTTAAAATAATTTAAAAATAGACTTAAAAATAGACTCTCGAGTATCGCTGAATATTGCAGTGTAGATAAAGTTGAATGACATGTTAACAGCGTTCATTGTACAGTCACATCAGCATCACAAAAGCATCAGCTGAAGATAGAGAAGTCATGATTAGCCTATGTCAGGGGTGTCCAAAGTTTTTTCATCAAGGGCCACATATCTAAACACAGACGAAGCAGAGGGCCGATCGAGGGCCAAAAACTGGTGCTCAGTACAGTGAATAATTGTGAATAATTGAAATATGTGAATGTTTAACATGTTACTTCAAAGTTCAAAGTCAGCTTTATTGTCAAAAACCATATGTACAGGTTGCACACACAGGATTTGAAATTGCAGCGCTCCCTAGGCCCACAGTGAATATAAAACATCTGATAAACAAGACAATAAACACCATGACTAAAACATCACATATACCTGTAGTAAAAGTACAGTAAACTTGTATATAATACAAACAGGTAAAACACACAATGTGTAGCGTTATAAAGCTTTTAAGCAGCAGTGTCAGTGTCATTTAAGTGTATTTTAAGCAGCAGTGCCAGTGTCATTTGTCTTTTAAGCAGCAGTGTCAGTGTCATTTAAGTGTATTTTAAGCAGCAGGGTCAGTGTCATTTGTCTTTTAAGCAGCAGTGCCAGTGTCATTTGTATTTTAAGCAGCAGTGTCAGTTCATTTAAGTGTCTTTTAAGCAGCAGTGTCAGTGTCATGTGTCTTTTAAGCAGCAGTGTCAGTGTAATTTAAGTGTATTTTAAGCAGCAGGGTCAGTGTCATTTGTCTTTTAAGCAGCAGTGTCAGTATCATTTAAGTGTCTTTTAAGCAGCAGTGTCAGTGTCATTTGTCTTTTAAGCAGCAGTGTCAGTATCATTTAAGTGTCTTTTAAGCAGCAGTGCCAGTGTCATTGGTCTTTTAACAGCAGTGTCAGTGTCATTTAAGTGTCTTTTAAGCAGCAGTGTCAGTGTCATTGGTATTTTAAGCAGCAGTGTCAGTGTCATTTAAGTGTCTTTTAAGCAGCAGTGTCATTTAAGTGTCTTAAGCAGCAGTGTCAGTATCATTTAAGTGTCTTTTAAGCAGCAGTGTCAGTGTCATTTAAGTATCATTAGAATGAGCTATCGAGTGTCGATAGAATGAGCTATCAGTCTTTTATTCATGCGAAAATCCTCAAAACCACACAATAAATATTAAATATTGTCTTATCAAGGTAGATTTTCAAAAAATCTGAACTTCAAAAGTTCAGTCAAAAGTTCTCAAGGTAATTTGGGCCAATTCACCTGGAAGCCTGGGGGCCAAGAAAAAATTGTCTGAGGGCCACATTTGGCCCATGGGCCATAGTTTGGACATGCCTGGCCTATGTGAAATATTAGTGAACTATGAAAATTATTGCCCATAATCAGGACTATTAGAGCATACATGACCTAAAACAAGCAGAAGTTTCATGCCTCTGACGACTGATTTAAACCTCTTGAGCTTTTTCATTGGTCGATGTGTGCGTTTGTTTGAGAGTACCGGTAGATTATTTCGCTTGCCGGCAAAACAAAGCGCTTCAAGCTCCTCCATGTTTGAAAATTGCGGTAAATTATTTCTTTAAACGGATGTGATGAAATATTACATACATCTTTACCGAGGGTCGCATTCTCACGGGATTAATATTACCTATGGTAATTCCTCCAGACCGTTTTACAGAAGGTGAAACTCGCTGTAAATTTCACAGACAACATTATGTTTACGGACATGGCGCATTCAGACAGGACTAAATTCCCTGGTAATTATTACTTCACCCCATGTCACCCCATAAAACTAATCCCATCCGAATAGGGCTTAAGTGTGTGAAATCAGAAACTCGAGCAGTTTATAGAAAAATCTGTACACTGCATTGACTTTAGTTCTTGTTAATAGGTCCGCATTATGTTATTTTCTGTTCTTTCCTCGTCAAAAACAGACCTGGACTTGTGTTTTGTTTCATTCACACATGTTTTACACACAAACCTTCAGATTTAGGTTCTTCTCTCAAACTGAAAACACTACAGGAGGTGCTCCGCTGTGTTTTTAAACTCCACACACCTTCACTAGAATCATTTGGATGATTTTAGCTCTGGAATTGCCGATCTCGACTGAATTAGAGGTAAAGGGTAGCTGTTAACTTAAATTACAGCTTGCAACAGAGCATTTTGAGCTTTGGAAATGTAATAAAGACAAATAAAGGGTATTTCAAACGTGTGAATGGGACAAAACACAACTCCAGGTCTGTTTTTGAAGAGGAAACAACAATAGAACAGATCAGAAAATAGCGGAATATGGATTTCACACACATAAAAACCCTCCTTAAAGCTCAAAAGAGTCAATTTTGTGTAATATACTCTTTAACAAGAAACAGAACTTGATAAGAGCAGGAGTGTACCTCAGCAACTATGGGCCTTAGGTGGAGTGGAGTTGATAGCAAGGTTATTATAGTTAACGAAAACGGACGGAAAAACGAAAACTAAAAGTGAAAAAATATTTTCGTTAAATGAAATAAATAAAAACGACAAAAGAAAAAAAAATGAGATAAATAACTGAAACTGTATCGTGTGTTTACAAAACTAACTAAAACTAACTGAAATTATAGATAAACTAAAGGAGGACTAAACCAGAACTAAAGCATAACTGAACTAGAACTAAATTAAGACTAAACAAAGACTAAACAGTAGGACTAAATCAGGAGTAAACCAGGACTAAACAGGGACTAAACAAGGACTAAACTAGAACTAAAGTAGGACTAAATCAGGACGAAACCAAGGACTAAACTAAGATTAAACAAGGACTAAACCAGGACTAAACTAGGACTAAACTAGGACAATTAAAAGAAAAAAAGAATAACTGAAACTGTATTGTCTGTTTACCAAACTAAAACTAACTGAAATTGTAGATAAACTAAAGCGGGACTAAACTGGGACTGGGCTGGACCGGGGCCAGGACTGAACAAAGACTAAACAAGGATTAAACTAGAACTAAAGTAGGACTAAATCAGGACTAAACCACAACTAAACTGAGACTAAACTAGAACTAAATCAGGACTACACTAAGATTAAACAAGGACCAAACAAGGACTAAAGCAGGACTGAACTAGAACTGAACCAGGACTAAACTAGAACTAAATCAGGACTAGACTAGGACTAAACTAAACTAGGACAATTTAAAAAATAAAACAATAACTGAAACTGTATTGTGTGTTTACAAAACTAAAACTAACTGAAATTGTAGATAAACTAAAGCAGGACTGAACTAGGACTGAACTAGGACTAAACAAAGACTAAACAAGGACTAAAATAGGACTAAAGGAGGACTAAACCAGAACTAAAGCATAACTGAACTAGAACTAAACCAAGATTAAACAAAGACTAAACAAGGACTAAACCAGAACTAAAGTAGGACTAAATCAGGACTAAACCAGGACTAAACAAGGTACTAAACTAAAATTAAATCAGGACTAAATTAAGACTAAACAAGGACTAAAGAAAGACAAAAGCAGGACTAAAGCAGGACTGAACTAGAAATAAACCAGGACTAAACTAGGACTAAACAAGGACTAAACTAGAACTAAATCAGGACTAAACTAGGACTAAACTAGAACTAAATCAGGACTAAACAAGGACAAAACAAGGACTAAACCAGGACTAAACTAGAACTAAATCAGGACTAAACTAGGACTAAACTAGAACTAAACCAGGACTAAACAAGGACTAAACTAGAGCTAAAGTAGGACTAAACCAGGACTAAACATGGACCAAACAAGGACTAAACTAGAACTAAATCAAGACTAAACTAGGACTAACCTAAACTAGGCCAATTAAAAGAAAAAAACAATAACTGAAACTGTATTGTTTGTTTACAAAACTAAAACTAACTGAAATTATACATACAATTTGCTCTTCGTTTTCGTCCTTGTCAATTTATTTACAAGCCTTGGATCGCTGTAAAATAAATGAACCCGTTGCTCGAGCAGTTTTCCGTGAGCTGGTGGCACCTTATGGCACTTCCTGTCCGTCACTTCCTGTTTACAGTCAAATAACCCAAAGTATAACCCAAAAACTAAACCTGAACAGAAAGAAAAAAAACAAAAACTAAAACCATCAGAGTCACTCTAAAAACTAATTAAAACTAATCGAATTAGAAGGAAAAGAAAGTCAAAACAAACTAAAACTAAACTAAAATGAAAAATCCAAAACTATTATAACCTCGTTTGGAAGGTCATACTCCTGAACATCGTAAATTCACTGTCACGTTTTTCACATAACTTTTTAAATGTTCCATTAAAGCCATGCTCTGGAACATCGTCCAAGGAGATAGATAGATTTCCGGACAAAGCAGTTGGCCTTATTAGGATGGAGACAAGAACTCAGCGTAAAATCGGCAGGGTTTGTGTATTAAACGTGTGAATGAAACAAAACACAACTCCAGGTCTGTTTTTTGATAAGTAAACGACAACACAGATCAGAAAACAGCGTAACGTGGGACTTTTAAGTTTCTTTCCTGCTCATACAGCAACTAAAAACATGAGGTCGCAATTTTGTCTAAGCAGGAGTTTGGCTCGAAACTTTGTGGTATCATCAGAAATGTTTCAGATCGGGAAATTGAATAAACGTTTTTTTACTTTAGATGCATTTGAAGTGGATCTTTTCGTACGCCGCTCCCCGGAGATGACATTATGCTGATGCGGAGAAATATGGCGCACAATGTGACAGAAGTGTCTTTTCCAACCTGCTTCTTCAGATAAGCTTTTTCACCCCGAGAGTAAAGAGATGGGGTCCTTAAGAGACGCTGAGACGTTAAGACGCTAACGCTAACCGCTGCTAGCATTGTGATCGGGCGCCGAGAGGAAGTGGCACTCAGCAAAAAAACAAAACAAAAAAACAGTTCAAACTTTTCCTTCGATGATTGACAAGAAGATTGAAGCATGAATGACATAGTACTCAATCAATCAAACTTTTATTTCAGAGTCCAAAGCGTCCATACAGAACATTTAATATTGACAAACTGATCGGTAAAGCTGGTCACGCTATCGGCCGTGAGCTGGAGGACACTGGACACTCCTGCTCACCCACTGCACCAGACCATAGACCAGGGGTGGGCAATTATTTTTCCCCAGGGGCCAAATGAGAAGCAGAAAATATTGTAGAGGGCCAAAAGTTTGAAGTCTACTCTGGTTATTAATTTTATTTCTACATTGAAATCAGTAAATGGCATTGTTTACAGAAGCTGGTAAGTTCTGTGTTATTATTAAGTAATGAGAGAGTGAGGTTTTACAAAAACTGAATTTATTCGGTAAAATAATTCAAAACAATGGCAAACGTGAAACATTTGTAACTCTTTTTCAGTCACATTAACCCCACAATGTTTTCTGAGTTTAACTTTAACTTTGTATTAAGACACCACAATGTCTTTGTTTGCCAAATAATAGAATACAAGAAATATCACAACATTTTTATGTTCAACTGCCAAACTGTGTAGAAAAAAAAGTCAAAGTTAGCATGTTTTAGCATGTTTAGTGTCTGCTCTATAGTCTGGAGCAGTGGGTGAGTTGTTGTAGGGAGTATTATCTGTTCCTCTATGGCAGACCCGGGCATTTCAAGGCCCGGGGGCAAGCCGACTCTGACCGGCCCGCGAAAGGTTGCTTGGAATTAAGAAAATAAAACCCACTTTCAAAATTTTACATAATGCAATTGTACTGATGATCATCTGTCGGACTTCACATCTCCACCTCAAACATGAACCTGACTTTGCTGCACTTGTTAAAGCTCAACAGAGGCGAGATTTCTCTGACTGATCAAGAAAAAAAACACTAAAACATGCTAACTTTGACTTTTTTTGTACACAGTTTGGCAGTTGGAAAAAAAAATGTTGTGATATTTCTTGTATTCTATTATTTGTCAAACAAAGACATTGTGGTGTCTTAATACAAAGTTAAAGTTAAACTCAGAAAATATTGTGGGGTTAATGTGACTGAAAAAGAGTTACAAATGTTTCATGTTTACTATTGTTTTGCTTAATAATCACAGAACTTACAGCTTCTGTAAACAATGCCATTTACTGATTTCTACGTAGAAATAAAATTAATAACCAGAGTAGACTTCAAACTTTTGGCTCGGCCCTCCACAATATTTTCTGCTTCTCATTTGGCCCCTGGGGAAAAATAATTGCCCACCCCTGCTATAGAGGGATAGATAATACTCCCTACAAATGTATATAGCTGTGATTTGATATTTTAATTTTAATTATTTGATATTATATTACTTATTTTTCTATTTTATTCTGATTTGTACATATACACTTAATATTTTTTATTTTTATAATTATGTCTCATTTGACAGCGGTCTCTTGCTCTTTTTTGCTATTGGGTCCAGCTCTTCTGTTCTAGTGTTTCTCTTTTGGTGTTTGTTTAAACATCGTCTGTTAAGTATTGTATTGTAAAACATAATCATACACCTGTAAAATTGCCTTTTGTGTTTAAAATATACGATTCAGCACGTTTTTGGTGAGTGAGTTTTATGTAAATTAGCCCGCTATTGATATGCTAATTTCGCGATGCTAATCGCTATGCTAGCTGCCTAAATTTATTGACTGTAGCTTCACTGTTGGTGCTACTCATAATTTGTAAACATCTGTATGTGTTTATTGTTGTATTTTCACAAAGTTGGAATCAGTAAATTTCAGCAAAATCATCTGCTGTCTGAAGTTTCTTCTGGGTCCATGTTTAGCTGTTTGGATAGCTAGCGCAGCATCCAGCAAGGCCATTTACACCATCTATTTTTTTGTTACCCTCTGTTATATATTAAATTATGATGTGTGAGCCACTGTATCCAAATAATTTCCCTTGTGGATCGATAAAGTTTGTCTAAGTCTAAAAGAAAAGACAGAAAACCAGTGCCTCCAGAGTTCAGAAGTGAACTTTTATAATTTCATTTTGTGAATCCTCAAGGCGCTTCATAAATTTGTACAACTTTCAAAGTAGGGACATTATTTAGCACAAACAGTAAACTGGCACTTGTCCGTCGAGGGACTGTTACTGCATACACCGATTTACCCAAAGAGAAATGAGAAACTTGTAAGTGGCGATGTTTACAAGTGAACAGGCTAATAATAATAATAATAATAGGCGCAGTGATATGACTCATGACTCGAGAGAAAATAGCACCAAGCGATTTAGACTGCTGAACTTTTCATGTGCAACTGTTTTGTGATGCAAATATATCACTTTTTGGACAAATATTGTTTTGAGAAGAAAAACAAGCTTTATTAACTGTCCCCGCTAACTTGCCCGACCTACTTGGTCAACTCCAGAACCGGGGCAGAACTCGGCTCAGAGGACACTGTAAGTCAGTGTTAATGCACAACACTGCTGAAGGGGACGCCGTACAGATTCACATAAAAATTAAAAAAATTAAAAAAAAAAAAAAACTATCCCTTTGAGATGCTAACAGGCTAACGCTAACCTCTAGTAGCATTGGGATCCAAGAGGAAGTGGCACTCAGCAGGAAAAAAAAAAGTCAGTCCATCCATCCATTTCTTCCGCTTATCCGGGACCGGGTCGTGGGGGCAACAGTCTAAGCAGGGACGTCCAGACCTCCTTCACCCCGGACACTTCCTCCAGCTCCTCCGGGGAGACCCCAAGGCGTTCCCAGGCCAGCCGGGAGACATAGTCCCTCCAGCATGTCCCCAGGGCCTCCTCCCGGTCGGAGATGCCCGGAAGAGGGGAAAAAAAGTCCAAACTGTCCAAACTTTTCATTTTATAACTGACAGGAAGATTACATACACAGGGTGACCAGATTTTCCAAAATAAAATAAAAAAATTAAAAACTGAGACGACTCCAGTTTGGTCTGGTTGGTAATACTAAAACTGTATTATTGTAATACTTGTATAATTAAGGAAAAAAGTTACGCACTTTGTCCATGCATGATTTCTGCATCACTTGTGAGTCAGTATAAAATAAATGTCTTACGGTCATTTTCAAAAACACTTTTTTTCTGTATTTTAGCTGAACAAACGACAATATATTCCCTTCTTTACTGTTGGTGAGTATCAAATTGCACAAAAATAAGGACACCTGGGACATTTATTTATTGTAAAGTGATGTCATTAAGAGAAGCTAACACCATTTCATTTTATAATTGGCAGGATGATCAGACTATAAATAAATCAATAAATAAAAACTGGGACAACGCCGGTTTAAGGTGGTTAGTAATAATATAATTGTATTATTGTAATAAATGCATAATTAAAATGAAAAGTGTTATTTATTTATTTATTTATTTGATAGGGACAATGCACATTAATGAACATAAGTATAAAACAAATGCGTGAAGAGTCCCTCAGTCGTCCAGGTAGAATCCATGATAAAAGGAGAAATTAAATTTGTCAACTGGACAAAGTTTGTTTGGTCGAAAACGTTTCGCCGCTCATCCGAGAGGCTTCGTCAGTTCTGGTTCTAGTGCTGGTTAGACCCTGTTTATATCTAAACTTTTTTTTTTTCCTGCTGAGTGCCACTTCCTCTTGGATCCCAATGCTACTAGAGGTTAGCGTTAGCCTGTTAGCATCTCAAAGGGATAGTTTTTTTTTTTTAAATGTGAATCTGTATGGCGTCCCCTTCAGCAGTGTTGTGCATTAACACTGACTTACCCCTGACAGTGTCCTATGACAGTGTTCTGCCCCGGTTCTGGAGTTGACCAAAGTAAGTCCGGCAAGTTAGCGGGGACAGTTAATAAAGCTTGTTTTTCTTCTCAAAACAATATTTGTCCAAAAAGTGATATATTTGCATCACAAAACAGTTGCACATGAAAAAGTTCAGCAGTCTAAATCGCTTGGTGCTATTTTCTCTCGAGTCATGAGTCATATCACTGCGCCTATTATTATTATTATTATATCCTGTTTCAGAACTATTTCAGTGTAGGGAGCTCCTCCCTGCAGCTAGATATAAACAGGGTCTAACCAGCACTAGAACCAGAACTGACGAAGCCTCTCGGATGAGCGGCGAAACGTTTTCGACCAAACAAACTTTGTCCAGTTGACAAATTGAATTTCTCCTTTTATCATATAAAACAAATGTAAATATGCCGAATTTTAGCTACAAAGCTAGTTTTCATCCGTTATGCACTTGAGTCTGTATAAAGTTTCTTGCCTTATGATAATTTAAGAAAACTTTGTCTGCATTTTAGCTGAACACAATAGTCCCTTCTTTACTGTGGGTATCAAATTGGACAAAAATAGGGACACCTGGGACATTTCTTGAGAGTAAACTGATGTCGTTGTTAATTAATTGCAGAATTAAAATGAAAATTGTTACGTGCTTGGCCCATCCATGATTTATGCATTATATGTGAGTCTGTATAAACTTTTTTGCCTTTTCAAGAAAACTTTCTATAAAGTAGGGACACTTGGGTTATTTCTTGTATAAAACTGGTACAAATCAGTGGTTTTGGATAAATCTGCTGGGACAGGGGACACAGGGCTCAAAACTGGGACTGTCCCGGGTAAATATAGGGACGTCTGGTCACTCTGTGCGTACGTAGAGATTAACGAGACGGGGTCCTTAAGAAACACTAACCTCTGCTGGAATCGTATCGGGGACCAAGAGGAAGTGGCACTCAGCGGAGGAAAAAAAAAAGTCCAAACTTTTCATTTTATAATTGGCAGGAAGATTGACAAACGTGCTTCAGCCATCAGCGAGTCCCCGAGCCAGGCATGCCACGCGTCGACACGGTACGAATCAAAATAATTAAAATAAATAAGGTGCCAAGTGATGCAGTGCTCCTCTCCAACATGGCACATGAGCGGTGCCGGAGAAGGAAAGGAAAAAAATATATATATATGAAGAAAAAAATAAAGTAGGAAGTGTGCGTGGTGGCGTGGAGCTTATCTCGCAGACCTCACTAACCCGAGACATGACAAAAATCCACTTGTTAGTAAAAGAGGAGAGGGGAGAGTTGGCTAGAACAGATAGGGCGCTAACCTCGCTAATTACAGTACTGGAACAGATTGGGTAGGGTAAAAAAAAAAAGGAGACTGGCTTCAGTTTATCTTTTTTTTATTTTTTTAAGCACTGAAGTGAAGTGAGTGGTTTGTTGAAATGAAATAGTTTGGCTTGAAGCAGTAGTTATGGATACAATTTTGTACTGTATTATTCTGGAAATTGCACTACTATTAAAAAAAAAGTAATAAAAAAAAGTGCTGGAGCTAATTTTTCCAAATTTTCTCTAAAAAATGAGAAAAACAGACCTAGTTTATTTTATTAACAGCCTGCAGTAATTCAAAACAGTGGTGGAAGGTAAAGTACAAAAGGAAAACTACAATACTCGGGGGGGAAGGGGGGGGGGGGCTTAGCCCAGAGGGGGGGTGTCCAGAACCAGAGTTTGTTTGCTCCTTTGATTCGGACCTTTTGGGCTGGTGTGAATAAAAAACCAAAAATCTCGATCCGGAGCAAACAAAACGAGACCACCTTAAAGGCTCGGTCTCGGCACGGTTCCATTCGAATCCTGGTGCGGTTCGTTTGAGGTGAGAATGCAGACCGGACTCGATCCGACACAAGTTGGCTTTTTGTACTTAACGAGCTCCCGTCGTATGTCGAGCATTATGGGAAACCGTGGCTGACGAAACGAAACGAAACGAAACAAAACTTACGAGTCTTACTTACGTTTTGCGTGAAGAGCAAGAGTCAGAACTTGATGCGCACATGAGCGCTGTCCTCCGTAGCCGTTTTCCCCTGTGTCTTCGTCATTTGGAAATTGATTGTAAAATAGTGTAAACCTCACGATGCTGCTCAAACATTTGTGCGAACTGTAAAAACTGAGCAAACCATATCGCTAAGGCTAGATTGAAAACACCACGTAACACCATGACTCTCCTCCTTCCGTGTTTGGACACGGCTCATTTCTGTCCAATGGCTGAGCGACCTCAGCACACGTGGTTTTGTTTATAGATGTTGGTCCACTTGGAAAAAAATGCAGTGTGAAAGCGAACTGCACCAAAATAAATAATAAAAAAAATTGGTCTGAACCAAAGCAAGTGAACTATCGGACTTTCCTGGTGTGAAAATGACCTTAGTCTTGGTTTGTAGGTCTAGTCCTGGTTCAGACCAGGTTTAAGTGGAGTTAATATGATTAACTGAGACTCAGGAGCTGGACCACGCCTCAACCTCCTCGCAGGCAACCACAGCTCATCTCGACTACGCCTTCAATTACCCAGGATTTCCGAATCAGCTGGGTGACCATAAGGCTAGATTGAAAACGTAACACCATGATTTTCCTCCTTCCACGTTTGGACACGACGTTTGGACTCGGCTCATTTCTGTCCAATGGCTGAGTGACCTCAGCACACATGGTTTTGTTTATAGATGTTGGCCCGCTTGGGAAAAAACTGCAGTGTGAAAGCGAACCGCACCAAAATATATATTTTTTTTTACAAAATTTGATCCGGACCAAAGCAAGTGAACTATCGGACTTTCCCGGTGTGAAAACGACCTTGGATGCAATTTCCTGCATTCTAGTGCATTTTACCAGGGCCAGTACTGCTACATTCCTCTCCGCTCCAAACCCTGGATTTTAGTGAACAATGTCCAGTTCTTGCTTTAAAACCTGCAATATCTGTCTCGGGTTGCGCTGGAGCGATGGTGAGGTGACGTCTCTTGCCAAATTATGCATTTCAAGTGGACTTATACGCCGCGGACGAGACACTAAAGCGAATACGTGCACGTAGAACACGATCCGAGTCGGATTCGATGATACAACTGAGATTATAATCGATAAATCTTGGTTTTGGAGCACGTTGCGAGGCGGAGGGAGCCAGACCAACATTCCAGCAGATGCCCAATTGCCTTTGTGTTGCACGAAGGGATCGTGGACTCTCGGAGTGATTATCTATGCAGTAAATACCCCGATATGACTGCGATGGCGATGATTTGAAATGTTCCGTAATTGAAGTGCCATTGTTCGGGCCCCAAACATGAACAGGAACTGCGCTCAGCCTTCGCTTCGCTTGCATCTTTTTTCTTTTTTACTGTAGAGATATCCGACTGGTGACTGATTCACCGGACTCTCTATACTTATTGTCCTACTGGCAAATCAGACGTCGTGGAATTTTGACGGATCAAACTAGAAAACCTGATAGGCAGGCTGAAATTACATCAAATACAGTTGACAAATTGGGTGGGCAGGAGAACATTTTGGGTAGGCATTGCCCACCCCTGCCCACTTCTAGATCCGGCCTCACAATACTTAAGATACATTTTAGGTATTTGTACTTTACTTACATTTTACAGTGGATAATTTTTACTACTTACTTTTAGATCTGGCCTGAATAGTAAAAAAGTACTTTTCTTTATGGTTTGAGACCTGAACTGGCTGAGACTTCCTTTTAGCACATTTAATTTGAGTTAACGTCCCAACTTTGAGCAAACCAAATACATAAAAACACAAAATAGCTGGAAAATTAAGAAATCTGGAAAATTAAGAAATCTGTTGAATCACTTGCAATCTTTTTTTTTTTTTAAACAAATCTTCAAATCAAAATCACTACAGTGCTCTGCAAAATACTTTAAAAAAAAAACTTTTAAACAATACTTTTTAAATACTTTTACTTATGTAGATTTTTTCATGTGATACTTTTACTTTTTGTGCTTCTATCTGTACTTTTATTTAGGTAACAAATTTGAGTTCTTCATCGCCCTCAAGTCCAAAATTCTTCCTCACTTACCTTATTCACTCTGAGCATCTTAATTATTCACCGTGATGAGTTTATAAGCACTTTTCACAACTTTCACAGACCAGAGCAGAGGTTTGCACTCATGGTAAAGCTGACAACTAGCGTAGATAATAATAGAGTGTTTTCACGGACTCCAAAAATCCGACCATGCTGGAGATATCGCCCACCTAAAGTAAACACACTTATAAAGCAATTGTGCAGAAAAAAAAATCTAAATTTTGCAATAAAACTTTCACATCTGAATCCAAAACTTCTGATCCAGTTGACCAGTTGTACAGAGATAAGTTGGACGCCAAAGAAAAGGAGCGTTATATGAACAAACTCAAATTCATTGGGCGAGAAGATCCGTATGAGATGGATTCAAGTTTGTTCAGTGACAGTGGCGATTTGTCGATTCTGCTGCTGTAAGAGATCCCGATATTGTCGACGACCTGGTCTTCTCCCCAAGCCCTGATACAGCACAAGACCTTCAGAGCTCTAAAGGTCTGGAGGAACAACCAGTTTGTTTGTGGCTGGTACGAGAGCGTAAAGTGCGGAAAATTGGAGACAAGCGTATTGTGATGGCAAAGGTCGGCATACTTGTATCACATGTGTAACGTGTTTAAGTACGAGTATTTTGCTTTTTATTATTCACGTTTTGCAAAGATTGAAATATGAACATCGTCTTTCCGCCTCTGTCGCCTCCTTTCCTTTGATAATCACTCTGTCTGTTCACCCTGGTTTAGACCTGGTCTAGTCCTTGTTTAGTTCTGGTTTAGTGCTTGTTTAGTCCTGGTTTAGACCTGGTTTAGTCCTGGTTTAGTCCTGGTTTAGTTCTGGTTTAGTGCTGGTTTAGACCTGGTTTAGTCCTGGTTTAGACCTGGTTTAGTCCTGGTTTAGTCCTGGTTTAGACCTGGTTTAGTCCTGGTTTAGACCTGGTTTAGTCCTGGTTTAGTCCTGGTTTAGTCCTGGTTTAGACCTGGTTTAGTCCTGGTTTAGACCTGGTTTAGTCCTGGTTTAGTTTTGGTTTAGACCTGGTTTAGTCCTGGTTTAGACCTGGTTTAGTCCTGGTTTAGTTTTGGTTTAGACCTGGTTTAGTCCTGGTTTAGACCTGGTTTAGTCCTGGTTTAGACCTGGTTTAGTCCTGGTTTAGTTTTGGTTTAGACCTGGTTTAGTCCTGGTTTAGTCCTGGTTGGTCACCACTTTAGGTAAACAATAGAACTGCAGGTGCTTTTCTCTGTCCGATCTATTGTGACGCCGAGGACTCGACAATAGTTGACCTTTTTTTTTTCTTTTTTAACTTGGAGGCATAAGTGCAATGTTCGTTTTGTTTCGAGTATCTCCAACATGGCCGACTTACGGATTATGACATCACATGAAAACACCGTATAAAACAGCCTTATAATTATATTACTCAAACATGGAGGACATATCAAAACCTCTTCAGGCATGTTTTTGATGAGAACGATGTTAATGTGGTAGACAACAACAGGGTAGAACAATCTAAGTTAATTTTGCATAATTTCCCCTCTTCAAAGGTTTTCAGAATGAGCAACATCGAGCTGTTACTGCAACACAAATCAGATGGGGTTATAAACATTTAAAAAAGATTATTATATTACAATTTCATTTTTGTGGTGGAGCTAAGTGCCAAACCTTAAAGGGCGCATTTTACGATATTTTCAATCTATGATCGAATGTCGTTTTCTCATCACAAACAGACCTGGAGTTGTGTTTTGCTTCATTCACTCATTTTAACACAAACATCCTGAATATTTAGGAGTTCTCTCAAAAGACACAGAAAACACTCCACTTTGTAGTGCTCCACTGTGTTTTTAAACTCCATCCACTAGAATCATTTGGGTAATGTCAGCCCTGGAATTGCCATCTACTGATCTGTGAAAAGGAGACGTAGACATGTGTGAATGAAACAAAACGCAACTCCAGGTATGTCTTTGAGGAGGTAACAGCATCAGAACATGGCTTAAAACTCACTAGAATCCATTTTCTGTAATGTGCGACCTTTAACCGAACCAACCTTGACCGAAAATATCTACTTTTCAAACAAAAGAAAATTGTCGCCTTTTTGTATAACGATTTGTAAATATGCACACTCAACATCAAAGAACATTTGTGCCATTTTCTTAAAGTCAAAGAACATTTTGAAAGAAAAATATGTAGAGTTGAGATGTATAGTTGCAGCAGTTATAGTCTTGGTACTTGTAGAAGCAGGTACAGTGGTACCTCACCTTACGAATGACCCAACAAACGAAAATTTCAAGTTACGAAACGCCTTCACGGTCTCTAGATACGAATGAAATTTCAAGTTACGAAACGCGAAATCTCCAATCCAATCCAATCCAACTTTATTTATAAAGCACTTTAAAAACACCAAATCTCAAAAATTAAATGAATGCGCGCTCAGATGCACGCCCCGAAACGTAAATACACTTTATCAACACACACAGGGTTAGGTTCCAGAGGTGGCCCGCGGTGGGAGAGGTCCACGAGATAGGACAACTTTGTATTTGGCAATTGTTCTACATGTTTTAGGGCTGTAAATGCCTCACCACACACATTCTACACTTTTTTCTCACATTTCTCTCTCGTTTAAACACTCGAACTTTGATAGATTTTCAATGGAATGTGTTGGGGGGGACACGGCTCAATATAGCGCCGCCGAACGTGCGATGGGAGCGGAGACACAACAACACAGTATGGTAAAACTCACCTGTCTCACGACGGTCTAAACCCCGCTCACGTTCCCTTAGTGAATTGTGCTTCACAATGATAGGAAGAGCCGACATCGAAAGATCAAAACGTCCATACGGCGCAAGGCCGCGCTACACCAGGGCTGCGGGATTGAGCTGCGGCGCCGCGTGCCTCCTCCTCGGGCTCGGCTCGCCCGCGCGGCTCACGGCTCACAGTGTGAGCCGCGCTCTGGAAGTCAGAGAGAACCAGAGCCCACCGAGCGAGACCCCGCGGTCTTGCCCGCTGATAGAGCGGCCTGTTAGCTCACAGTGTCAGCCCTAGGGTGACCATTCGTCCGGATTTTGTCCGGACAGTCCGGTTTTAGAGCTGTCTGTCCGGCCGTCTGTCACGTGTACTCCTTTTTTACGTTTTGTCCTCCTTTCGTTGCATAAATCGTCATAAATCCCCACCCATTATTTACACTTGCTACTCTGCGATGTTCGCCGTTTCCCAATTCAGAAAGTGCACGGTTCGGAGTGTGGTCTCAGTCTGCAGTCGAGGCGGTGCATACTCGCTCAGCCCTGAGTGCAGTCCGTGGACTGCATGGCCATCTGCGAGATGGAACAGGTCCCGCCTCAGCTCAATGAGCCGGGTGGTCTGCTCCTTGTTCCCTACAGACAAAATATTATTCTATTGCGACTAGTAATACTTGGAATTCCTGTGCGCGACATCCGAAATGCAGAATGTGCGAGCAGTGCACATTCTCAGCGCACATTCTTTGTTTTCCCCGAGGGAAAACCAAAAAAAAAAAAAAGGTGTCCTCACTTTAGGGCCTTTGTCCTCCTCCTCCTTTTTGGACACAAGTGTCCTCCTTTCCTGTTTCATGCCGGTGGTCACCCTAGTCAGCCCCCCAGCTCTGGAGGTCAGATAGAAGCAGAGCTCGCTCCGCCCCGCTCTTATTACACTGGAGAAATTCTTCTCTGCATTTTAACCCATCCTATATATATATATATATATATATATATCCACACAGAACACACACAGAAAGGCCCGGGCGACCCGGGGATCGAACCCGGAACCTTCTTGCTGTGAAGCAAGAGCGCTAGCCACTCAGCTACCGTGCCGCCAATATGCCGCCGTAATATAGGACATTTAAATAGTTTTGTCCCATTCTAGTCCGAGTTTGAAGGACTCTTGTCTAACACTGAATGTTGGTAAAACAGCAACAATGTTTTTCTCCACAAAAAAATAAATAAATAAAAGAACATATCAGTAAACGGCGAAACTATTAAAATGTTGATGAATACAGATATCTTCGCATCATTTTAGATAATAGACTAAGTTTTAAAAAACACCTTTAAAAGGTTTGCCATAGAATAAAATATAATCTGTCTACTTTTAGATCCATACAAAATTCCCTGACAAAACAAGGAGCAAAAATCTAAATGCAATGTTACTACCTCATTTAATTTGTGGTGTTTCATGCTGGTCACAAGCCAAAAACCACAATAAAACCTTTAGAATCTCTTTATAAACACATACGATTCTAGATTGGAAACCACGGAAATACCATCACTGTCAGATATTAACTAAACATAAAATGCTCAACTTTGATAATACCATTAAACTGGCCAATCTAAGGTTATTATTCAATAATGTGGCACCACCACCACTGAAAAGGTTTCAGATGGTCAGAACAACCAGGTCAACGGTCAATGGCCAATGTGCAATACCAAAATGGAAAACATCATTAGGACAATCTGCATTTTCATTTAAAACAGGCATGTCCAAACTATGGCCCGTGGGCCAAATGCAGCCCTCAGACAAATTTTTCTTTGCGCTTAGGCTTCCAGGTGAATTGGCCCAAATTACCTTGAGCAGAACTTTTGACAGCAAGTTTTTTGGAAATCTACCTTGATAAGACAATATTTAATATTTATTGTGTGGTTTTGAGGATCTTAGCATGAATAAAGGACGGTGTGACGTGTTAAACATGCATATATTTCAATTATTCACTGTACTGAGCACCAGTCTATGGCCCCCGATTGGCCCTCTGCTTTGTCTGTGTTTAGATATGTGGCCCTTGATGAAAAAAGTTTGGACACCCCTGATTTAACATCTGATCAGATGGTCAGAATAACCAGGTCAACGATCAATGGCCGATGTGTAATACAAAAACGGAAAACATCATTAGGACAATCTAGGACAATCCAACTGAACTAAAATTATGCAAATGCTTCAAAAAATTTAGCCTGGAAATTAAACAACAGTTTCTAACAGTTTCTAATAAATAATTGGAAGAGCGCAGATGTGTCAGTGTTAAAGACTAGACATGAGAAGGGGGTACAGGGATCGAGAAAAGAGTTTTAATAATTTTTTACTAATTGATGAAACGCTTCGATGCACTGAAGCGTTTGACACGCAGAGTGAAGCAGCGGGAGGAGGGACCGACACTTCGACACTTTGGTCACGTGAGCGGCCGCTGCGAGACAGTTTCAGAAAGAACGAGACGTGCTCCGGAGCTCCGTCTCATTTGCCCGTCACTGGTTATCGTGACTGCACTGCTCCGGACATTTCAGGTGACCCCATTTGAATTCTAGGCGACCCCACGTAGGGCCGCGACCTGTAGGTTGAAAAACGCTGCCCTAATGTAACAGATAATTCTCCCTACAACTATCTATAGCTGTGATTGGATATGTTATTTGATATTTTATTTGGCTGATTGATATTTTATTTTATTTTATTACTTATTTTTTCTATTTTACTCCGATTTTATTCCCTCCAACAAAAACGTTACACAATGCACCTTTAAAGCCTGGAAATAGAAGGTTAAAGCCATACTTTGGAACATTCTGCATGGAGAAAGACAAGTACAGTGGTACCTCACCTTACGAAAGACCCTACATACGAAAAATCCAAGTTACGAAACGCCTTCACGTTAAATTTTGGTCTCTAGATACGAAAGAAAATTCAAGTTACGAAACGCGAAATCTCAAAAATTCAAATAATGAGCTCAGCCACACACATTATATGCTTTTCTCAGACTGGATTTAAACTTTTCTCACATTTGTCTCTCGTTTAAACACTCAAACTTTCATAGATTTTCAACAAAATGTATTAATAGTGAAGTGTGGGGGGAAGGGGGAGGGCGGATAAGACTGCGTGCGGACACGTGTGTGACTCGCTGTACTCACGAGACCCGTGCTCAAACCGTGCCTCCTCTAGACCAAATCAAATCAAACAATATTTATAAAGCGCTTTTCATACAAAATTGTAGCACAAAGCTACAAGCAGGTCTAAACCAGATCTAAACCAGATTTAAACCAGGATTAAGCCACCGCGGCTCTTACCAGCGTTCGTTCATGCGCTCGGACTGCGCGCGGTCCCGATGGAAGTCTCCTCCCCTCCTTTCCCTCCTCGCTGCTCGCCTCAGCCGTGACTTGTGAGGTACACCGGCAGAGCTAGCACCAAACCAGGAAATAGACCCGCACGCGGTGGTTTAATCCTGGTGTCCAGTCCTGGTTTAGTCCACGTTTAGTCCTGGTCTAGTCCTGGTCTAGTCCCCGTCCCCCCGCGTCCCCCATCTATCAATTGGCAAAGGTCTACAGTCTCTTAGCCAATCAGGATGCAGAACACAGTGCTACACTATAAAAAAAAGTTACACTATAAAAATAAAAATAAAAACTTGGAACGGGGCCTTAGAACGAATCAGTCTTTTTCCATTGAAATAGCGACTCAACTTTCACATTACGAAACCACTTCTGGAACGAATTAATTTCGTAAGGTGAGGTACCACTGTATTTCATCCTAACGATGGAAGATTATGCCCAAAGAATAATATTCGCTACCGCAGATCCTTCGTCCCCACCGCTATCAGACTGTATAACTCCACTATATAGTCTAAAATCACTGTAAATATTATGAATTGTTTTTATGCTTTATGTTCATTGTTTGTGAAGTTGTTTGTCTCAGGGACTGCAGATGGAAATTAACTCCGAGAGCTAAAGTCTGGTACAAAACATCTTTTCATTTTTTTTGTGATTAATGCTCCTGTACATTGTCCCTGTCAAATAAATCAAATAAACTAAACTTTAGTCCAGGTCTAGTCTTGGTACAGTTCCTTGTTTAGTCCCAGTTTACCTCCAACCTTAGTGTTATTGTTTTACCAAGAAACACTGCTCTTATTTCCATAGTAACAATGTGGAATGAGTTCTGCAAAATAGGTTTCCTCCCGGTTACTACGCCGCTTCCATCCTGTTACCAAGCCATTACCGCGCCGGTACGTAAAGCGTGACTCGTTTGACAAATACCTGTAGCCGTCAGCTTTACCGCTTTACCCGCCGCGTTTCACGTAAGGAAAACAAGATCTGTTTAGCTAACGTCATTGTTGCTAATTAGCCACTGCAGCCTGTGTTCGGGATTATCTCGAATCCAGCTCGTCCGTTTTCCGTTCTCCTGGACCTGCCCTGGCGGATTAGAGACGAGCACTTTTCTGCGTTTTTTTTATTTTTATTTTCCTTTATTTTATTTTTTCATACATTGCATTCCGTGATGAGACGTTTGATCCGCGGAAAGTGTCAAGTCAGGCAGAAAACACAGTTAACAAGAACATGCGTGCGCATCCTCCGGGCATAAAATAGTGGCTTAGCGATGTTTCCATTTCTTCTTTTTTTTTCATCAGCATATTTTAACGCAAGAGAACAAAAAAGAAGACAAATTGCAGGGTTGAGGTGAGGAGTGGAACAAAACAGGCGCCATGGCAGAGCTGGGAGCTTAAAGACTTCTATAGATGCAGCCCCCGCGCCACGCACAATAATTGGAGGAATTTCAAACAGTGGATTTGAATAGAAGGGCTGCTTTTGTCTTAAACGCACATGTAAATAAACGTTTTTTGAAAGTCAAAGGTATAAACGTGGCAGGGAGGCGGAGGAGCGTAGGGGGGAAAGCCGGGGATTTCAATCACAAGCAAGAAAATAAAAGGTTTTGCGTGTTATAGGTCAATACTTATGCAAAACGTAAGCTTAAAATGTGGGTTTTTTGTCGGATTCTGCCAAAATAACAGTGCAGGAAGATGGTAAACAAACGGTATCAGAAGGAAATGAGAATTATTGATTAGAATAACTGGCTTCAGAACTGAGACGGAAAACGTAGTGCTTCCCCAAAGTACATAAACTGCATAAAGAAGTGGACTGAGGGAGTGTGGCTTGAGGAATGAATTTATTTACGGACAAAATGGCAAAATAAAAACAGCAGGTTCACGTAGAGCGGGTTAATATGAACATTTGGACCCATCGCCAAATACAAGTCTGAAACCTGCTCAATATGTCTCCAGATCTGAGACAGAAATTTGGTCCGGAGTTTATCATTTTGCCAAATCTAATGACAGGTTAAGCGGAAAATGGCTGGATGGTAAATTCCCAAATGTTCATCCTGTTATTTTCAATTATTGACAAACCCACGTACTCACTGTATTACAACATAATTTTGCATTTTAATAATATAAATTTGAGCTATTCTCCCCATCTGTATTAATTTGGGCTGTCAGTTTAGCGCATTTACTGTATTAGATTAATTAATTACACCGCAAATTAACGCGTTATAAAAATTAACGCAATTAATTATGAGTGGCAATTCATTATAAATTTGGCGTGCAACGAGCAAATCGCTGCCAGGGCCTTTGAACGGCAACTTTATTTATAAAAAGAACTAAGATGGGACGATCAACAAGAACGCCGTGATTTTGAGCTTTTGTCACGCCGTGATTTTGAGCTTTTTTTCCGATCACCGAAGCTGCTCCAGCCTGACGGATCATTTGAACGATAAACACGTCCGGACAAGTTCCATCGTTACCGGTGATAGAGCGAGCGTGAGCGCACTTCACCAAACCACCAAACAAACAAACCACCAAACCACGATTGAGCAAAGCGAAAAACTGACAAACTCAATCGCAAAGTGGGGTCGTTCGTTCGCTCGATTGCTCGCTCACAATCTCTCTCCCTCTCTCACACACACTCTTAAAATGATTGAGATTAATTAATTACAAATCCTGTAATTCATTAGATTTTTTTTTTAATCGTCTGACAGCATTTATTATAATTAATATTGGCTTATAGAATGCTGTGATGTCATGTGAACCCCCACACCAATATATTGTGATTTATCAATAATCCATCCATCCATTTTCTTCCTCTTATCTGGGGCCAGGTCGCGGGGCAACAGTCTAAGCAGAGACTCCCAGACTTCCTCCTCCGGGGGGACCCCAAGGCGTTCCCAGGCCAGCCGGTAGACATAGTAACTCCAGCATGTCCTGGGTCTTCCCCGGGGCCTCCTCCCGGTGGGACATGCCCAGAACACCTCCTGAGGGAGGCGACCAGGAGGCGTCCGGAACAAACGCCCGAGCCACCTCAGCTGCTCCTCTTGACATGGAGGAGCAGCGGCTCTACTCCGAGCTCCTCCCATGTGACTGAGCTCCTCACCCTATCTCTAAGAGAGCGCCCAGCCACTCTGCGGAGGAAACTCATGTCGGCCGCTTGTATCCGCGATCTCGTCCTTTCGGTCATGAGCTCTGGGTAATGATTAAAAGTAATCAATAATTACTTCTAATAATAAAGTCAACTACATGAGAACAAAACTGTATAAGTATGTATAAGTATAAACTTTCACATTTTTTAAATCATGTGAACAGTGAGTGTAACTAATGAATTTTTGTGAAATATATTTTAAAAATCAATTTGGATGTTTTGACACAATAAACCACAGAATTGATTTATTGTTTTTATACAATGACAAATAAACTCACTTAACCTATAGAACTTGCATAATCTGATGATCCAGAAATGTACCTTTAAAGTTCATTTGCTTTCACCAAACTCATTCACTTTTAACACATCAATATTCTTTACTACTTTACTAACCAACGCACCAACGTCAAACCAGCACATCACAAAGTTCAGACGGACAGAGCAAAGAAACAAAAACTGACAGGATATGACACTGGAGGAGGGCTTTTTGTGTTCAGATGTATAAATAAATAGTTTTTTTTAAAAATAAATCAAATGTAGAAATGTGGGAGGAACTCTGGTGATTTGAATCAGAGTCCAGAAAATAAAGTTTTTTTTTAATAAATCAAATGTAGAAATGTGGGAGGAACTCTGGCAATTTGAATCAGAGGCCAGAAAATAAAGTTTCTTGTATCAGGTCAATAGTTCGTTATAGATGCACGCGTATGTCCAAACCGGCCATCCATTTACAGAGCAGGAAAGGGTAAACAAGCTGTACCAAAATGTAATGAGGAGTATTGACTCGCTCTTGCAGTTTTACAGAAATGAGTCAGAATTCTGGTCAGGGACATTTTGCTTGGACCATAGACTATATAAGATATAAGATCGATAAATAGATAGATTGATAACTTTAATCTCCCAACAATACATAATAACATCAATTTATAGGGAAGTGTTAAATAGGCGTAAAAATAAAAAAGAATGAAGTGGACTAAGGCTACGTTTATATGATGAACAGGAGACGCAAAAGTGGCGTCGTGTCTTCACTTTTTATTCCACGTTTAGACGAGCGTTTTCGGGAGGAAATCTGCAGTAGTAGTAGTAGTAGTATTAATAGTAGCAATAGTAGTAGTAGTAGTAGTAGTAGTTGTAGTAGCAGTAGCAGTAGTAGTAGTAGCAGTAGTAGCAATAGTAGCCGTAGTATTAGTAGTAGTACCAGTAGCAGTAGTAGTTGTAGTAGTAGCAGTAGCAGTAGCAGTAGTAGTAGTAGCAGTAGCAGTAGTAGCAGTAGCAGTAGCAGCAGTAGCAGTAGCAGTAGTAGCAGTAGCCGTAGTAATCGTAGCAGTAATAGTAGCAGTAGTAGTAGCAGTAGCAGTAGTAGCAGTAGTAGTAGTAGTAGTAGCAGAAGTAATCGTAGCAGTAATAGTAGCAGTAGTAGTAGTAGTAGCAGTAGCACTAATAGTAGCAGTAGTAGTAGTAGTAGCAGTAGCAGTAGTAGCAGTAGCAGTAGTAGAAGTAGCCGTAGGTAATAACTTCATTTATATAACTATCATTAGTTGCTTTGTAGTTTAAGTTTGCTCTTTAGACAAACATTTACACAGGGCTCTGTGTAAATGCAATCGCAATTCGGCGTGAGCAATTCACACGCTCACACGGCATTTCTCACGCAATTCAAGTGCCCCCCCCCCTTCCCGCTCCTCGGAAAAAAATGACCCGCTCAAAACTTGAGAGCCCTGATAGTAGCAATAGTAGTAGTAGTAGTAGCAGTAGTAGTAGCAATAGTAGCCATAGTATTAGTAGTAGTAATAGTAGCAGTAGCAGTAGTAATCGTAGCAGTAATAGTAGCAGTAGCAGTAGCACTAATAGTAGCAGTAGTATTAGTAGTAGCAGTAGCAGTAGTAGCAGTAGTAGTAGCAGTAGTAGTAGTAGTAGTAATCGTAGCAGTAATAGTAGCAGTAGAAGAAGTAGTATTAGTAGCAGTAGCAGTAGTAGTAGCAGCAGCAGTAGCAGTAGTAGTAGTATTAGTAGCAGTAGCAGTAGTAGCAGTAGTAGCAGTAGCAGTAGCAGTAGTAGTAGTATTAATAGTAGCAGCAGCAGCAGAAGTAGTAGTAGTAGTAGTAATAGTAGCAGTAGCAGTAGAAGTCGCAGTAGTCGATGCCAGGCGGCTAGGTGGCGCTGTGTGATACATTATCACTATGTCCGCGCGCATGTGTAGAATCTTCTTTCTTCTCATCTGCGCCGCGAAAAGCAAAACAAAACATGGCTACTGGTAGCAAAAAAAAATCATGTGGCCAGACGAAGAAGTTCAACTCTTGCTTCAGACCACATTAGACGACAAAGCAACGAAGGCGCAACAAGGTCCTGCCAAACAAAGTACACTGATATATGGACCGATGTGACGTAAACACGTACGTGACGTCAGCAGATTTGACCAGAGTTTTGCGTCTTGGGCAGTGCAGACGAAAACGGTACGGCGGAGTGTATTCAAGTTTTCCACTTTGGAGGGCGGTTTCAGTTTGTTGCATTTTTAAGCCCCCGAATCGCCATCACCATCTAAACGAAAGGCACTTACAATATTTTGTTGTTTTTACCCGTAAGCATTCTCGTGTAAACGGGCCCTGAGGGAGTGTGCCGTCACCCTTAGCGTTTAGCTCCAGTCAAACGAAGTCAATCGAAGCTAGTTATCGTTACAGCGGTCAAGTTCCATATTTGGAAATCTTGGAGTACAAGGACGGTGATGGTACTTTGGCAGGGAACGGGTGCTTAGAAACAAGGAGTGATAGCTGTCAATCAAACCCGTTGCTAACGCTAGCGGGAGGCGACCACAGAGAAAGAAGACACCCGATTGGGCTCTTATTAACGTCCATAACTCGATTTACTGCGTCTCAGTTATCTTTCCTCGCTTCCTTCTCCTTCGTTCCTCTCCTCGATGCTCCATATTTTCAGCTGTCAATCAAATACGCCATATTAAGCGGAGTCCCAAAGCTCAGAGGAGACGAGGGAAGGAAACCACAGAGGAAACCTGAGCGAGGATTGAGGAGGCAGGCATCAGACACAATAACGCTGTAGTCATCTGAGTGTGAGGAGTTTGAAGCCAATCGAGGCTAGCAGTTATAGCGGCCAAGTTCGGTTTTGGGAAATCTTAGAGTGAAACCAAAGAGCCAGCGGTTCTCACTCCTGCTCGACCGCGCTATCGGATCGGCCGAGGGCAGCGCTTAGAAACAAGGAGAGATAGCTGTCAATCAAACCTGTTGCTAACACGAACAGGAGCTGCCAGAAAAGGAAGGTCTGTTATTAATCATCTGTAATGTTGTACTTTATGGATATTTCATAAATGATAAATTGCATTATGTTCCAACAGTAATCAACAGATACATAAAGGCAATTATTTTACTTTACTAATTGCAACGTTTATGCCCCCACCATTAAAGCAACAATGTGGTTTTAGTCGTGTTTTAGTCTTGGTTTAGTCCTGGTTTCGTCCTGGTTTAGTTCTGTTTTAGTCCTGGTTTAGTCCCGGCTTAGCCCTGGTTTAGTCCAGTTTTAGTCCTCTTTTAGTCCTGGTTTAGTTCTGTTTTAGTCCTGGTTTAGCCCAGTTTTAGTCCAGTTTTAGTCCTGGTTTAGTCCCGGTTTAGCCCTGGTTTAGTCCAGTTTTAGTCCTGGTTTAGCCCTGGTTTAGTCCCGGTTTAGCCCTGGTTTAGCCCAGTTTTAGTCCTGGTTTAGTCCTGTATTAGTCCTGTTTTAGTCCTGGTTTAGTCCTGGTTTAGTCCTGGTTTAGTCCCGTTTTAGTCCCGTTTTAGTCCCGGTTTAGTCTCGGTTTAGTCTCGGTTTATTCTCGGTTTAGTCTTGGTTTAGTTCTGTTTTAGTCCTGGTTTAGTCCTGGTTTAATCCTGGTTTAGTCCTGTTTTAGTCCTGGTTTAGTCCCGGTTTAGTCCTCTTTTAGTCCTCTTTTAGTCCTGGTTTAGTCCTGGTTTAGTTCTGTTTTAGTCCTGGTTTAGCCCAGTTTTAGTCCAGTTTTAGTCCAGTTTTAGTCCTGGTTTAGTCCAGTTTTAGTCCTGCTTTAGTCCTGGTTTAGTTCTGTTTTAGTCCTGGTTTAGTCCCGTTTTAGTCCCGGTTTAGTCCTGGTTTAGTTCTGTTTTAGCCCTGGTTTAGTCCAGTTTTAGTCCTGTTTTAGTCCTGTTTTAGTCCTGGTTTAGTCCCGTTTTAGTCCTGGTTTAGTCCCGGTTTAGTTCTGTTTTTGTCCTGGTTTAGTCCCGTTTTAGTCCTGGTTTAGTCCTGGTTTAGTCCTGGTTTAGTCCCTGTTTAGTCTTGGTTTAGTCTTGGTTTAGTCCTGGTTTAGTCCTGTTTTAATCCTGGTTTAGTCCTGTTTTAATCCTGTTTTAGTCCTGTTTTAGTCCTGGTTTAGTCCTGGTTTAGTTCTCTTTTAGTCCTGGTTTAGTCCTGGTTTAGTTCTGTTTTAGTCCTGGTTCAGCCCAGTTTTAGTCCAGTTTTAGTCCTGGTTTAGTCCTGTTTTAGTCTTGGTTTAGTCCTGGTTTAGTCCTGGTTTAGTCCTGTTTTAATCCTGTTCTAGTCCTGTTTTAGTCCTGGTTTACTTCTGTTTTAGTCCTGGTTTAGTCCTGTTTTAGTCCTGGTTTAGTCCTGGTTTAGTTCTGTTTTAGTCCTGGTTTAGTCCTGTTTTAGTCCTGGTTTAGTCCTGGTTTAGTCCTGGTTTAGTTCTGTTTTAGTCCTGGTTTAGCCCAGTTTTAGTCCTGGTTTAATCCTGGTTTAGTTCTGTTTTAGTCCTGTTTAGTCCCGGTTTAGTCCTGGTTTAGTCCTGGTTTAGTCCTGGTTTAGTTCTGTTTTAGCCCTGGTTTAGTCCAGTTTTAGTCCTGGTTTAGTCCTGGTTTAGTCCTGTTTTAGTCCTGGTTTAGTCCTGGTTTAGTTCTGTTTTAGTCCTGGTTTAGTCCCGTTTTAGTCTTGGTTTAGTCCTGGTTTAATACTGGTTTAGTCCTGGTTTAATCCTGTTTTAGTCCTGGTTTAGTACTGTTTTAGTCCTGTTTTAGTTCTCTTTTAGTCCAGGTTTAGTCCTGGTTTAGTCCCAGTTTAGCCCTGTTTAGTCCTGGTTTAGTCCTCTTTTAGTCCTCTTTTAGTCCTCTTTTAGTCCTGGTTTAGTCCTGGTTTGGTTCTCTTTTAGTCCTCTTTTAGTCCTGGGTTAGTTCTGTTTTAGTCCTGGTTTAGTCCCGGTTTAGCCCTGGTTTAGTCCAGTTTTAGTCCAGTTTTAGTCCCGTTTTAGTCCTGGTTTAGCCCTGGTTTAGTCCAGTTTTAGTCCCATTTTAGTCCTGGTTTAGCCCTGGTTTAGTCCAGTTTTAGTCCTGGTTTAGTCCTATTTGTTTTTTTTTTCATAATAGCACAGCCACAAACTAGAGTCTATCTCAAAACACTTAAAAGATCGACTGGTTAACTCAATATGTCCTACAAAGGAGACAAATGAATGGGCCGAGTCTCAGGAGGTTAAACAGGAGACAAGAAAGAATGATGTGATGATTGACAGGACATAAGGTTATCCATTACTTAAGACTGAATTGTCGTACAGTTGTAGGGAGTATTATCTGTCCCTCTGGTGCAGTGGGTGAGCAGGAGTGTCCATGATGGAGAGCAGTTTGTCCAGTGTCCTCCTGTCCCTCACTGTGACACTTCGGTCGTCTTTGGTTTGTTTGTCCATCTGTTTGTTTGTTCGTCTGTTTGTTTGTCCGTCTGTTTGTTCATCTTTTTTTTTTCCCCCCTGTGGCAGCACGGTGGCTGAGTGGCTAGCACTCATGCTTCACAGCAAGAAGGTTCGGGTTGCCCCTGCCTTTCTGTGTGGAGTTTGCATGTTCTCCCCGTGTCTGGGCACTTTTCCCCATCAACCCAAAACATGCACCATAGGTAAAATCCTCCAGCTTAGGGCCTGACCTTGCCTGGTTTACACCAGACCATATCACAAGTGATATATGGTCTGGGAGCCACCTTCGAAATATCTCGTAGCGGAGGTGTGGTTTACGATCGCCAACGGACGTTTATTGGGCGTTACGAATGTCTATCATTTGGCGTATACGTAGCCAATAGCCAATCATGTCAGTTGTCAGTTCAAACTACAAGCTTCCGTTTGGCACGTAGTACGCGTCACCGTCTTGCCACCCCTCCCCGCTCTCTGATTGGCTCCCAGAATGGGGAGAGCTCACTTGCCATAGTTGCCAGGCTGTCTTTCAGATCGGATTTCCCAGGTTAGGCCTGACCAAGCCTAAATAACAATATCATGGGGATGGTCCTCGGGTCAAATGTAGAAACAACTTCTCCTGTGTGAGATCAATGAAAGTCAATCTTCCTTAACCCACTGTAAGGCGCTTCGTATTACATTTTTGTATGAAAAGCGCTTTATAAATATTGTTTGATTGATTGAAATGTCTCCAGCTCACAGCCGATCACGTGACCAGCTTTACAGATAAGTTTGTCGATCTGTCCAATGTCTCTTTTCCTGGTGCTGCTGCCCCAGTATATACAAAAATCACTATGCACTACAACTTCACAAGCAGTGAAGTAGTTTCAGAATGAAGTAAAGCAACTCCAGGTGTGTTTTTGTGTGTTCTGCTCGCTAATGTTTACACTAACACCTTCTCTATTACCACTGGGATCGTCGTATAGGCCCTTTCAATTAGCACCATCAGAACCGTCGCATTGGAGGTTTGACGAGCAGCCCAAAGGCGATCATGCATTTTAATGACAATATGAGCCGTTAATGCGTAAATCGACGGCAGCTGCGGCGCGCCGTAAACACCGGCACACCTCTGGCGCTGGTGTAAAGAGCCTCCCCTTCCCCAGACTCTCTCACACCAGCCGGCCGACGTGACAATAAACCAGGCCCCAGGTGTCCCCTCCCTCTGATTACACAGCGTTGTCTTTGGGTACAAAAATGCTTACGGAGGCCCCCAGAAAACCACGGATACAGGCGATTTAGGTGATAAACACGCAATAAAGAATCGTATAACTTGCAAATTTAAACTCGTTGAGTCGAGGGGTAAAAGTGAAAGTTTGCAAATTCTTCCGTTACTTTTGGGGGCACCTTTGGATTGTTTTGTCAGGTATTAGGATGAAAAATGAGAAGACCGGAGGAGGCATCTCACCGACATAATTCCATTAAAATACAAAGTTAAAAGTGCTTTGTGTAACTTTTCTGCTTGGGGGTCCGTTAAATGCTTTTCTCCATGTATTGCTTTGTCTGGAATGCTTCACAGTGTGGCATTAAAGCATTCTATCTTCATGGAGACCAAACTAGACCAAGTTACAAGTCAGATCTGTGGAAAGGTGAACAGAGCGCCTGTTTTTCTAGGTATTTTTGAGCTGTAAAACCACCTGTAATTGAATAAATGTAAATTAGAGCGATTTGGCCTAGAGGAAGGCTTGTTATTGCTTGTTTCCATGGAAATGTTACGGAGCCCCTGAAGTGTCATAGGTGAATAAATAAAATCACAAAATAAAATAACCCATTTTCTTGTCTTTTTTGTTGTTCCCTTATTCTCATCTTTTTGTTGGCCTGTTGAGCTGTGTCTTTTATTTTGGCTTTATTGTGGTGCTGTTGCACTTTGTGACCAGTAGATGGCAGTTGAAGACCAGATGTAAATCCGAGTAGCCTTAGTACGACGAAAACGAAACTTAGGCTACGTTTATACGGCGACGATCAAAACAGAAGACACAAAAGTGGCGTCTCATCTTCAATTTTTTATCCGCGTTTATACGAAGACACAAAAGTGGACACAAAAGCCAGCGAAGGGACTGAAAAAAAACAAAAAAACAAAAAAAACACCACAACAGGGTCAAGTTACATTTCTAACCACGATTGTACCGGAAAAGAGAAAGGTAAAACTTCAAAATAAAATGTTCTAGTTGCGTTTTAAATGAGTTGTTAAGTTCCGCTCCAAACATTTCAGTGACTTGTATTTTTGTTTACATGTTTTTGAATATTGTACTGAAAATAGTTACATAACAGGAAGATTACAGTGAATTAGAAAATATAAAATCACATTGGGTTTTACATTTGAAGTGCATCATGCGGAAGTCGCTTGTCTTGGCTGTCTGTGTGGCTGTGAGAGTGTGAGAAAGACTTGTACGCCGTAGACGTGTGTGGGTGCGAGTTATACAATTGTTGAAATGACTCTTGTATGTTGACTAGAGCTGCTAGCGCAGCTTGAACATCCGTGGTATCAAGGTATGCCGCATCTATGTGACGTAAACGCGTGCGCGACGTGAGCAGATCTGACCAGTTCTGCGTCTTGGGCAGTTTACACGGAAACACTACAGCGGAGCGTATTTAACTTTTCCACTCTGGAGGGTGGTTTCAGATTTTTGCGTTTTTAGGCCCCAAAAACGCCGTCACCGCATAAACGAAAGGCACTTCCGATAAAATATTTTGTCGTTTTTACCCGTAAGCGTTCTCGTGTAAACGGGCCCTTAACAGAGAGTGATGAATCAAAGTCAGCAGTCGCGTGTTGTTCGAGCTGTTTATAACTCATGGGACAACTTATTAACTCGTTCCCACGCATTATAACTCATGCGCACGGGTTATAACTCGTGCGCACGGGTTATAACTCGTGGCGACGCCTTATTAACTCTTGCGCACACCTTGTTATTTTAATTATTCACCTATGACACTTCCAGGGCTTAGTAAAATGTTGTTCCTTTGACTATAATATTCCACCGTATCTCTATGGAGAATGTTCCGAAGTATGTTTTTTTTTTTTTTTTAGCTTTCTAATTCTAATCGCCACCTCGAGAAAGTTTTTTTAAATCAAGACATTATCTATATTTTTGTGGAGCAAACTTAAGTTATAATTTCATATTGTGAAAGAGTTGGTTTCAATTATATCAATATCGGATCAATTTCACGATCATAGAATCACTTGGTATCGACTTGCCGTGTTCCAAATAGGAAGTGAGTAAACATGGGGGCGCTTCCGGCTCCATCGACTCTTCTGGCTTCTGTTCACTTTGTATAGGCGCTTTGTGTTACATTTTTGTATGAAAAGCGCCTTATAAATATTTGATTGATTGATTGATTGATTGATAGAGAAACTGTCACCTCTCTCTGTAACTTCTACTGTGAGCCTCGTTGTTTTGGTCTTGGTTGAACTATATAACTTTTCTGGTAGGGAGCCCACCAGTTACATGGCATTAAATGTGTCAATCTCCATGGAGACAAAACAGGACAATTTACAGGTGAGATCTGCGAAGAGGCGACCCCAGTCATAGCATGTTTTTAAATGTATTTTTGACCGATAAAAGCACCCATAAGTGAATAAATGCATCTTTATATAAGTTTAATAGCATATTGTGGAACATTACAGGCAAACCAATAGCATCTCCATGGTTGCGGACCCTCAACCTGAAAAGTTCCGCAGTGCAGCTTTAAAATGTTCGTGTTAACCCGCTCTACATGCTCCTGGGTGTTTTTATTTCTCGATTTTATCCGTGGACAAACTGCTCTCCATCATGGACACTCCTGTTCACCCAGACTATAGAGCAGGGGTGCCCAACCGGTCGATTGCGGTCTACGGGTTGATCGCAGGCAGAGTGTCAGTCGATCGCGTATGGATACGTTCAGACTGCAGGGCTTAATGCTCAATTCCGATTTTTTTGTGAAATCCGATTTTTTTCTTTCACATTTTCAATTAAATACGACTTCTATATGATCTCCTGTGTGAACTTTAAACGCTCCAAAAGTGTCCCACATGCGCCCCGGAGGACACGACATCATGCGCAGCGAGCGCGCTCAATGTTTACAGAAGTCGCCTAAAGTTGCTGTCGTACTGGAGCCAAAACATGTACAGCTTATTTGTTTTAAAGGTCCCATGGCATGAAATTTTCACTTTCTGAGGTTTTTGAACATTAATGTGAGCTCCCCTACCCTGTTTAGCCCCCCCTTCCCCATGGCTAAAAGTTGCGAAATGTGTAAACTGAGCATTTGCGGTCCTTTTCTGCGTTTGGAAAAAAGACAGCTCAAACGGGCGATTCTGAACAAGGAAACTATGTGACGTCACGTTGAAGAAAAAATGCAAATGCAGTTCCACCGCCCATCTGTGTTTCTACCCACACTCTCTGTAAATCACGCCCAGAGAGTTTGGACCGTAAACGAGCTACGCAATGCGAGATGCGTTTTTTTATTTGCCTGGAGGCACAAGAGAGTGTTTCCAGGCTCGGATGTCCTTTATCCGACCCTCCGAACCTCTGAAACAGCAGTGGTTTAATTTTATTTTCTGTGGAAATGTGTTTATTTTTCAGTGGAACGCTTCTCATTTCTTCCTCTGCGCAAAAACGCGGAAGTGGGGCCAGCGCACATCGCACCGCTAAAGAGGAAAGAGTGGAGAGTTTGGCCACGCCCCCACCCGCTGCACTGGCCTATCTCTGTCCTCCTCATTTGCATTCAAGCAACTACGCCCATAATGGAGTGTTCCAGAGAGATATTTATGACTCTTTCTCATCTTATCTCTCTTTCTCATGCACTGAGTCTTGATTTTGAAGAAGGATTCATTTACAGTATTAGGGAACCATTAAGGTGCCATATAAAAGCATCAAGAAGTACCATGTCATGGGATCTTTAAGGAGGAGACGGAGAAGGAGAAGAACAAGGTTTTTGGCCACGGCGTTTTGTGAGGCAGTGGCAGCAATGTCCGTAGACATTAATTGTTGGTGTGGAGTCGCAGACAAGAGTGGTGGGATTGATACGTGCTTCACCACTTCACTGCAGGCATGAAAATCCCTCACCTTTCGGCAAAATTCGCCGATACGTTCGGGATATGTCTGTTTCTCTGGAGCTCCGGATAATTAAAGTCCGTGGATATACGCAATACGCGCATACACGTGAAAACGCGATCTGACAACACGGCAAACTGTTACAACGGAGCTGACGCGTTCTTATGGGGTGAGTCATATTATCGTATTATTTCTGCATCATAGGGACAGATTAGCTGACTAAAGGGGCCCGGGACTAAACCGGGACTAAACCAGGTCTAAACCAGGTCTAAACCAGGACTAAACCAGGACTAAACCAGGGGATCCCGGTTAAAAAAAAAGGTTGAGCACCCCTGCTATAGAGGGACAGAGGAGCTCATTCTCCAACAGGCTCCTACAGCTCCGCTCAAACAGTGAGAGATACAGGACGACATTCATACCATACTCCATACAACTGTACAACAACTCACCCTTATGTAACAGATAATACTCCCTACAACTGTACAACTCAATCTGAAGTAACGGATAACCTTATGCTCTGTCAATCAGTACATTATTGCACTGCCGTTCTTGTCTCCTGTATATAGCTGTGATTTTATATATATATATATATATATATATATATATATATATATTCTTATTTTTCTATTTTATTTTGACTTGTACATATAAGTTATTATTTTTATAATCATGTCTCATTTGTCTTTTGCTCTTTTTTGCTATTCCATCTATTTTTGTTACACTCTGTTATATATTATATTGTGATGTGTGAGCTTTATTGATTGATCACTTTATTGATCCACAAGGGAAATTGTCTAAGTCTAAGAAATAAATTCCTATTCCACAGTCCTTTCTCTCAGGCTGAAGGATTGTATACGATAGGTGTTCGCTTGGACAGTGATACCTGCCCTGGAGTGCCGGTCAGGAGACAGGAGAGAGATGATAAAATTTAGGAGGCTTTAATGAAGCTCAGGCAGCATCTTTAGTATGTTTGTGGTGTATAAAGAAACAAGAATAAACAAAGTGTGCTGTAATACAGTACACAGCAATAAGCCTACAGCGCAAGTGTAATGCTAAACATACAATAACAAACATAAACGGTAAACATGGAGTGACTAAACAGAGTGACTAAATAACAAGCACAGAATAAAGAAATAATATAACATGAAGTATAATTAGTGTGAAAAATAGGCCTCTAAGATAAACTCCCTTATAAAAATAGCAAACATCCATATGGCCCTGAACGACAACTTACTTTTCGTCAGCAAATCACAACTTGAGCTGATGGTAGATGACTGCACACCCAAGGCTCATGAACGAATTAAGACAGTCACTGCGTGCACATGGTAGGATCGGATTGGATTTCTCCAAATCCGATCCCGTTACTCGGCAGTTGGTCTGTCTTTAGATCCAAGTGCACATGAAACTCGTGTAATCGGATAATGGTCAGCGACCTGGCCAGCACCGCTACGCTATGTGGCGCTGTAGTCCAACTACTTCCGGGTGATGACTACTCAATAAAAACACAACAAACTATGTGGCGGTATACAAAGATGACGCTCGAGGAGTTTGACGGAGCAGCATTGGTGTACGTGTTGTGCATTCTTTCTTTGCAGACATGATTTCGTCTGAATTTTCTGGCAACAATCGCTACTTATGACGGCGTCGGCGCCTCCTGCCACTTCCGGGTGAAATCTTTGGCGAAAATTCCCACGCATGCGCAGTACGCCGATCCGATCCGATATCGTGCACAAGGCAGCACCAAGTGGATTACTATCGGCCTAAGCCAGGGGTTCCAATCGGATTCAGGAAACTAATCCCTATACGATCCTTAGTCTGTGCACATGAATTCGATACAATCCCAATCCGTTTGCAATCGGATTACACTCGTCCATGTGCACACAGTGAGTGTGTGTTCTATCACTGTCAGAAGTTGTTCTCGCGTGTTTACACGATTCCTGGTTTGTGACGTAAACGTGAATAGAGCCTAGTCCTAATATGAACCAAGGTTATTCTAGTTCACGAAAACGAACCAAAAAAATTTAAAACTAAAATTGAAAAATTATGTTCATTAACTGAAATAAAAACGACAATTAAAAAAAAACGATAATTGAAACTGTATTGTGCATTTACAAATCTAAATAAAACTAACTGAAATTCTCGATAAATCGCTCTTGGTTTTGTCCTTTTTTGGAGTTGGTAAATGTGGAAGTTGGTGTATATTTTTATTTGTTTTTGCACTTAAGGCTGCAGCTTGTGGATGGCTTTGGTTGTTGTGAGGGTAAACCTGAAGAAATGTTTTAAAATTGTATTTGTTTGTTGTAAGTTTGAGAACACAATACTTTCTTTTTGAATCCTGCACTTGACAAATAACCCAAAGTATAAAACAAAAACTAAAACAAACTAATAAAAACCAAATTAAAACTGAGCAAACTAAAACTATCAGAGCTGCTCTAAAAACTAATTAAAACTAAACTATAATGAAAAATCCACAACTATTATAACCTTGATATGAACCTGGCTCCAAATTCACCCTATACCTCAGGGGTGCCCAACCAGTCGACCGCGATCTACCAGTTGATTGCAGGCAGAGTGTCAATCGATCGTGTATGGATACGTTCAGACTGCAGGGCTTAATGCTCTAATCCGATTTTTTTGTGAAATCCGATTTTTTTGCGAGGTCGTTCACATTTCCAATTAAATGCGACTTGTATGTGATCTCCAGTGTGAACTTTAAATGCCCCAAAAGTGTCCCGCGTGCACCTTGGAGGACACGATGTCATGCGCAGTGAGCGTGCTCAATGTTTACGGAAGTCACCTAAAGTTGCTGTCGTACCGGAGCCAGAACATGTACAGCTTATTTGTTTTAAGGAGACGGAGAAGGACAAGGTTTTTGGCCACGGCGTTTTGTGGGGCAGTGGCAGCAACGTCCGCAGAAAGGAATGTGTTGTTACGGAGTCGCAGCCAAGAGTGGTGGGATTGCTACGTGCTTCGCCGCTTCACTGACACGGAATTTATATTTATATTTTCGCATGATGAGAAGAATGTTTGTGTACATTTGTGAATGCCTATTTGTACCACTCTCGCTGGAGGAAACGTGACCTGGCCGTTCAGACTGAAGTCGCATCCCAAAAGATCGGATATGTATCAGTTTTAGGACCACATATCTTGGGCAACGTTCACACTGCAGCCTGAAGTGACCCAAATCCGATTTTTTCGCCCCTATGCGACTTTAAAAATAATTTCACTCCAAAAGCCCATATTTGCCATGTCTAACAGGTCATTCTAAAATGGACTAGAATGCAGGAAATCACATCTAACCCCCCCTAGATCTTGGTTAAAAAAAGGTTGAGCACCCCTGCTATAGCTGCTAGCCTGGGTGAGCTTCATTTGACTGCGGGTGACGCCACACTCCCTCAGCTCACGTCTTTATACAGTCTGTGATACCAACACAAATCTTCTGTGTTCCTTTCTCATCCTCCCTCATGTACACAAACGTTCAGACATAAACCAGCCCACACAGCTTCTTTCCTTTTTTTTATTTCTTCCTTTTATTTTTTATTTTTCCTCCGTCAAGAATAAGGTCAGCGGATGCCCTTTTGAAGCACTGAGCCATAAACCAACACGGAGGAGGGGCGCGCCGTGACATTTTCGTCCGCGCGCTCTAATTTGAAGTCCACTTTAAAAGATATGGCGACGGATAGGGGCGCCCACTGTAGTGTTTTTAGAGGACTTTATCATCTGTTGACCTTCTCCGCCACGGAAGCCACTCGCAATCACAAAGGGAAGAAAAGGGAAGGCAGGGTCGCTCACTGCTTTTGTGGCGCTTTGAGGAGCAAATAACCGCCTGGGAAAAAAGCGAAGGATCATTGGGGGGGAGGGGGGTGGGGGTGTAACATGAATGTTTTTTAATTAATTCAGCGAGCAGGGGAACCTTGACGAGCTCGATTTGGGTAATTAATTTTTCGTCAACAGGTGAAAGGCTCAGAGTAAACAACCTTGACTTTTTATTTGAGGGATAATAACGAAAGTGGTTTTTGGAAATGGATTTCAAATGAACTTACTGTAAGGGTGAGAACAATTTGTACTTGGGTTAAATGTGAACAAGAGAGTCTTTTATGATCAGACACAGCACGGGATAAATAAATGTGGTTTAAAAGTGCTAACTAACTTTTCTGTTGGAGAGTCCGCTCACTACTTTATATCAAATTTATATCATGGTATTTTTAAAAATTATATCACTGTCACGGTATTTGACGTCTTTTTTTCATGTACTAAGTGGTACCGTGTCTTTGGCGAAGTGGACAGTTACAGCGTTGGTAATATCGTTCCACCGTTTGCTTTTCTTGTCGTAGGCGGTCCCCTTAGCAAACGCGTCTTTGAGTGACGTCTGAGCGGCGTTTTGTGTTGCGGCGCCGACTTGAACGTTCCCTGCAGACGTGGAAGAGGATGCAGATCTTAGTTTTGTGCGTTCTTCATATTCCAGGACGTGTTTGTGACGGAGGTGGTGAAGCAGATCGCTCGTGTCGCCTCCTGTGGCTACGACTTTAGCCCGACGACATTTACAGAATACGGTTGTTTGATCGGCGTCGGATTTTTTAAAGACGAAGTTCTTCCACACAACTGACACGGCTCCTCTTTTCTTTTTCTAAACCAGGACTATACTAGGACTAAACTGGGATCAAACTGGGACTAAATCTGGTCTAAACCGGGTCTAAACCAGGACTAAAGGACTAAACCAAGACTAAACTGGGATTAAACCAGGATTAAAACCAAGAATAAACCAGGACTAAACCAGGACTATACCAGGACTAAACCAGGTCTAAACTGGGACTAAACCGGGATTAAACCAGGACTCTACCAGGACTAAACTGGGATTAAACCAGGATTAAAACCAAGAATAAACAAGGACTATACTAGGACTAAACTAAGACTAAATCAGGAGTAAACCAGGACTAAACTAAGACTAAACCAGGACTATACTAGAACTAAACCAGGACTAAACCAAGACTAAACTGGGATTAAACCAGGATTAAAATCAAGACTAAACAAGACTAAACCAGGACTATACAAGGACTAAACCAGGTCTAAACTAGGACTAAACCGGGATTAAACCAGGACTAATCCAAGACTAAAGTGGGATTAAACCAGGACTAATCCAAGACTAAACTTGGATTAAACCAGGACTAAACCAGGACTGTGTTCAGTATAAGTTCCTCTGTGTCTGTAACATTTTCTCTGTCCATGTTGTTCACCGCTCGACACACACTGAGCTTCCACCGCTCTCACGCCAAAACAGTCCCCCTCTCAAACAGTGTCCTGCGGCGCCACGTTCCACCACTCTGTGTTCCCCACCTTTTGTACGCACACTCTCACTGGGATTGGGATATATGAAAAATCCACATCATTAAAAAAAAAACAAAAAAAAAACACCAGTATTCAGTATTAAGCGGTGTACCACCCAGCCCTACTCACTACTAGGTATGGAACAATAACCAAAATATCATAATATGGTATTGTCAAAAGTCTAACAATAATATCGGAGGTCCTCACAATAACGAATTACAAGTCTCTTTGCTTAAAGTAATAGTTATTGTCACAGTTTTGCTTATTGTTTACATGTTTATTCATTTCCCAGCCTGATCCAGTCCATCTTTAGCCTCATTAGTCTCATTCCCTAATCATCCTGGGGAAGTCTATATAAACTGCCCCTTCCCACAGATTCTTTGCTCGATTGTCGACCAGCCAAGAGACACTCTCCAGCTCTTTATCTGAACTATCTGTTCTGAAGGAGAAACCTAAATCCTCAAACCAAAATCAAAACAAACACAGAAAACAATAGTGGAGCAGGTCAGGTCCAGAGGAGTGAAAACACCATTATGGTCCTGAATGGTTCTGCTAACAAGACCCACACTCCACTCCCACAGCAGATCTAATAGGCCCACCTAACTAACACAAACTGTAAACAAGTAGGTGTTGTCATCTCAAAGTCATTTCATTGTAGTGAGCGCCCCCTTCAGGCAGGTATAGGCAGTGTCCACCAGCGTCTGACCAGAACTGAAGAAGCAGCTTGGATGAGCTGAGAAACGGATTTGACCAAATAAACTTTTGTCCAGTTGACAATTTGAATTTCTCCTTTTGCTGTGGACGACTGAGGGATTCTATGCATATCTGTTCTGAATTATTCCTTTTTCTGGCCTGTTTCTGTCTTTAGTCCCAGCTTGTTTCCTATTAGTGAATTCCCAGTTTGGAGGACGTTTTAGTTCATATTTAAAAAAAGACATGTATTCCTTAGTTTACCAGAATGATTTTCCATTTCAAGCATTACCTTTAGTTTTAGAATTTCACTTTCTGATGAACTGAAAGACGTGTGTTTGGCTGTATTCCCTGTGTGTATTTGAGTCCAGTTTACCTGTGTGATAGTTTTGGTGATTTTAATGTCTTTCTTAAATAACCTTGGTGCAGCTATAGCTAAAAAACAGAAGGAACTACATAGACCATGATCCTTTGTTGTTGTCAGTGCAGACTACATGAAGAAATAAGTTATTAAGCCCTTTTAAATCTTAATTCTTCATATTATAGCAGTAAAAACGTTTTTTTTTCAAGAGGAAAAATTATTTGTGATGTATATGTAAATGTATGATATTGTTGATCTCGAAGTCGTGTATAAAGCAAAGTGCAATGTGTTTCCTGTAAACATTCAAAGACTGACAATTTAAAAGGAACCGACATGGTTAAAAAACCCAGATTCAGAACCGAGGTTATGGATCGAAGCGTCGCTGTGAAAGGAGTTCATTTATGGAATATTCTATACAAAGAAATCAAAGGATAAAGAACAAGAACAGCATTTAAAAATACAAAATATATTATAATATTTGTGATTGAAATTTTAAACTCAATGCTTCTTTCGGTCATTTTGTGTTCAATATTAGGACGCTTTTAATGTCTTTTTATACTTCATAAATTAAATAAACAAATACATAAAAGTAGTATATTTACAGTTTTTAAGTCTCCACAAAATATCGTAATAAATATTGAACTGTGAGGTGCATATTGTGAAAATATCGTATCGAGTGATTTCGGTATTGTTATCTCTGTTCACTACTCGTCTCCATGGAGATGTTTTTGCTTTGCCAGGAATGTGCCACAATACGGTATTAGTTGTCCATTTCCATTAAAAAAACAAAAAAAAGTTACTTGTATATAGCTTTTAATTACTTATTTTCCATTTTATTTGTACTTGTACAGATACAGTTAATTATGCCTTTTGTACATCTGTTATAGAGCGTTTTCACGAACCCGGAAAAACAGGACGATTACCTGTATGTGCGGCCATCTTGAATGCATCACACGCTCAAAATTACACGTGTTTATAAAGCAACCGTGCAGAAAAAAATCTAAATTTCACGATAAACCTTCCACATCAGAATCCAAAAGTTCTGACACAGTTGACCAGCTGTACAGAGATAGGTTGGATGCCAAAGAAAAGGAGCGTTATATGAACAAACTCGAATTAATTGGGCGAGAACGTCCGTATGAGATGGGTTCAAGTTTGTACAGTGACAGTGGCGATTTGTCGATTCTTCTGCTGTAAGAGATCCCGATATTGTCAACTACCTGGTCTTCTCCCCAAGCCCTGATACAGCACAAGACCTTCAGAGCTCTAAAGGTCTGGATGCAACAACCAGTTTGTTTGTGGCTGGTACGAGAGCGTAAAGTGCGGAAAACTGGAGACAAGCGTATTGTGATGGCAAAGGTCGACGTACTTATATCTAGTAGACCCACATGTGTAACGTGTTTAAGTACTAGTAGCTTTTTATTATTCATATTTTGCAAAGATATGGCTAACGGCTAAAATACGGCTAAAATAAGGCTAAGATAAGGCTAAGATACGGCTACCGGCTGCGAAATGAGCTGAGCATATACGAATGTTGTCGTGATTTCTCCCATTCAAGTTCTGTTTGAGACGATCCACAATCTCCTTTCTTTTGATAATTGCTGTCTGTTCACTCTGGTTTAGTTCTGGTTTAGTCCTGGTTGGTCACTACTTTATGTAAACGACAGAACTGCAGGCGTTTTTCTCTGTCCGGTCCATTGTGACAGCCTAGGACCCGGTATAGAGCCTCTTGACATAGACTTTGACGAACTTTAATGATCCACAAGGGAAATTATTTATACACAGTAGCTCCCACATCACAATATAATAAAGAGAAAAAATATGAAGAGCAATAATAAATGATAAAAAGTAGCAAAAATAGAGCCTATTGTATGAGCTAAATCTACAGTTTGAGAAGCAATTAGCGGCTGAATGGACGGATGTGGTTCCAGGTTCTTATGAATGATGAATTATGAATAGATGAGTCTGACTAATGGAGCTGTGGAGGTCAACCTTGGATCATCATAATCAGCTCACGTCTCTCCTGATGTTTCTCAAACTGTATGAAAACAGTGAACACTATAGCACCAGATTCACAGGAACGTCCGTACAGGTTTCAGTGTTATGGTTCATGAAGGTCTTTTCAAACCCTATTGTAGCTTTAAAGTGATAGTCAGAAATGTGTTCTGTGCACTCCGTGTTCACGCTCCATTATGGACATGTGCTTTAGAATGTTACGAAAGCCACCTGAACGCGTACTGTGGTCCAAAGAAAGAAAAATTATCTGAAAGGCTTTTTGTCCAAACCTAATTTAAAAATTAAAAAAAGCTTTTGGACCTCGGCCATCTGAGTGCGCTATGCGTGTTTTTTTCCACTTTTAAATTACTGTTAAGTGCATTTGTACCTCAACAAGAAATGTGGTGTGCATTTTCTGTTTCTTTTTTTCGCTTTCTATAAATTCAAAATTGAAAAATAAATATCTTCTGTATTCAAATTCAATATACAGTACAGCTCTGGAAAAAAAAATAAGAGACCACTGCAAAATGATCAGTTTTTCTGATTTTACTACTTATAGGTTTGTGTTTGGGCAAAAGGAACATTTCTGTCTATAAACTACTGACAACATTTCCCCCAAATTTCAAATTAAAATATTATCGTTTAGAGCATTTATTTGCAGAAAATGACAAAAAAGATGCATATTTTCAGAGCTCAAACAATGCAAAGAAACAAGATCAAATTCATTTTAAAACAACATAATACTAATGTTTAGACTTAAGGAGAGTTCACAAATCAATATTTGGTGCAATAACCCTTATTTTTAATCACAGCTTTCATGCGTTTTGGCATGCTCTCCACAAGTCTTTACATTGTTCTTGGGTCCTAGTTCAGACCTGGTTTAGTCTTGGTTCAGACCGGGTTTAGTCCTAGTTTAGACATGATTTAATCCTAGTTTAGTCCTAGTTTAGTCCTGGTTTAGTCCCCCTTTTAAACTGGTTTAGTCCTTGTTTAGACCTGGTTTAGTCCAAGTTTAGACCTGGTTTAGTCCAAGTTTAGACCTGGTTTAGTCTTAGTTCAGACCGGGTTTAGTCCTAGTTTAGACCTGGTTTAGTCCAAGTTTAGACCTGGTTTAGTCCAAGTTTAGACCTGGTTTAGTCCGAGTTTAGACCTGGTTTAGTCTTGGTTCAGACTTGGTTTAGTCCTAGATTAGACCTGGTTTAGTCTTGGTTCAGACCTGGTTTAGTCCTAGTTTAGACCTGGTTTAGTCTTGGTTTAGTCCTAGTTTAGACCTGCTTTAGTCTTGGTTTAGACCTGCTTTAGTCCTAGTTCAGACCTGGTTTAGTCCTTGTTTAGACCTGGTTTAGTCCTAGTTTAGACCTGCTTTAATCTTGCTTTAGTCTTGGTTTAGACCTGGTTTAGTCCTAGTTTAGACCTGGCTTAGTCCTAGTTTAGACCTGGTTTAGTCCTAGTTTAGACCTGGTTTAGTCCCAGTCTTTCACATTGTTGTTGGGTGACTTTATTCCACTCCTGGTGCAAGAACTGAAGTAGCTCAGCTTTGTGTTTGTGTTGGAATTCAACAGACGCTGGAATGGAATGGCTGTAATACATGTAGAGATGCTGAGTTCAGAAAAGAACGCAGTGGTCTCTTTTTTTTTCCAGAGCTGTATACAAACCCAAACATACTGATAAAATAAAATGCTTTTTGACTCAGCATTCTTCTCTTCTGGCACTGTGCCCCAAACATAGACTGTATATATATATATAAATGAAGATCGATAAAACCAAATAGGGAATGAGCATGGGGACACTTCCGGCTCCTTCTGACTCAGGCTCCCATTGACTTCCACTGAATATTGTTGCCCCTCTCTCCATCACTGCTGCTGTGAGTCTTAAAATGGTAGAATTAACCCACTCTATATGATCCTCTGGGTTTTATTTTGCTATTTAACATCACATCACACTCCCTCCGTCCACTTCCTCATACACTATGGCCCCAACATTGCACTGATAATACATATCTACCTTATATTTTAAGTGTAGGGGGTTTGAGGGTCATCCCCCAAGAAATTCTGAATCCAAAAAGGTGTCATTTCCTGCATTTTAGTGGGTTTCTAGAGGTTTTTCCAAATCCCACCTGCTCTTTTTTTTTATTTTTATTTTTATTGTGACGGTAATTAATAATTACTTATCCAAAGCCTCTTTACTTGTCTCACCAAGGCTCTTCTCCCACGATTGCTCAGTTTGTCCAGACGACCAGCTCTAGGAAGGGTTCTGGTTGTCCCAAACGTCTTCCATTTAAGGATTATGGAGGCCACTGTGCTCTTAGGAACCTTAAAGGGATTGTTGTCCGTGGAAAGATTCAGCAGCGTAATTCGCATTGGGGTTATTTTCTCTCAGTTCGTATCACTGCGCCCAGATTAGCTGTATTAGCTTGTTCACTTGTAAACATCCGCTTACGGCTGATGTCGCCGTACCGCATCCGCCGTAAACATCCGCTAACAAGTGAACAAGCTAATACAGCTAATCTGGGCGCAGTGATACGAATCGAGAGAAAATAACCGGGCCCAGATCACTCTGTGCTTAATGTAACTATTCATTGTCCTTGAAATAAATAAATAAATACAAAAATTATGGGTAAATCAGTGTCAATCTCACGACACCATTGAAGGGGAAGCCATACAGATTCACATAACACCCGTAGCACTTTGGTGTCATTTGGAGCATTTCCGGAGATGTTTTAGATTAGCGATATCCGTAACGCGAGTGATCGGGGCATAATATGGAATATGTTTGCGGTCTCCAAATAACACAATAACACAGCTGTTTTGCAGATAAGAAGACGCAACTTTTCTGTGGATACGGAAAGAATGAAGCGGAGACAGTTTTGGGAGCAGCAGAGAACAGCCATCGGTTTCGCATTACTTCTCAGAATCGTGAGCTGAATCCGCTGGCCTTCTTTCTTTTCTTTTGCTGGTAAAAAATCGACTGACTGAAGTGGGTACTGCAAACACGACGGTCCAAACGTCTTACAGCTTTGCCTTTCATGTTTGGGTCCCGAGAGCTGAGAGCGAAATCAGCTGTGAATGAGCACATGCGCACTGTCCTCCTCATCTACTCGAAATTATGGATAAATCTCGGATTAAAGGCCACTTTTGACTCAAACGAAAGTGTAGACTAAGACATTGAGCTTCTATGATTTGAAAAGTGATAAACTTTGTGTTATTTGGAGACCGCAAACATGTGCACCGAGAACTCACGTTACGGATATCGCTTATCTAAAACGTCTCCGGAAATGCTCCATATGACACTAAAGTGCTATGGGTGAGTAAAACAACTTGTTTTATTAATAAAGAAATAAGGCTCAGATTGTAAAAAACGTTAATTCTCCTTTAAGTGCAGCAGAAATGTTCATGTAACCTTGTCCAGATCTGTGCCTTGCCACGGTTGTGTCTCTGAGCTCTTCAGGCAGTTCTTTTGACCTCATGATTCTTATTTGCTTTGACCTGCACTGTGAGCTGTCAGCTCTTATATAGACCGGCGTGTGGCTTTCCTAATCAGTCCAATCAGTTTAATCAAACACAGCTGGACTCCAGTGAAGGTGTAGAACATTTCAAGATGATCAGAACAAATGGACGGCACCGGAGTTAAATATATGAGTGTCACAGCAAAGGGTCTGAATACTGATGAGATTGTGAGATTTCACTTTTTCTTTTTTAATAAATCTGCAAAAACGTCAAGAATTCTGTGTTTTTCTGTCAGTATGGGGCGCTGTGAGAACATTAAAGGGATAGCGTGTTTTTTTTTGTTTGTTTTCTGTATGGCATCCCCTTCAGCAGTGTCGTCCATTAACACTGACTTACCGCTGACAGTGTCCTGTGAGCCGAGTCCTGCCCGGTTCTGGCGCTGACGAAAGTAGTTCCGGCAAGTTATTGGGGACATTTAATAGACCAGTTTCAAAGCTACGTCATCACTGAATGCGCGCGCAGTTCCAAAAAAAAGCCACTGCCGCCATAAAACCCCAGCGAAGATATAGGTCGTTTTCACACCAGGAAAGTCCGATAGTCCACTTGCTTTGGTCCGGACCAAATTTTTATTTATTTTTTTTATTTTGGTGCGGTTCGCTTTCACACTGCACTTTTTCCCCAAGCGAACTAACATCTATAAACAAAAGCACATGTGCTGAGGTCGCTCAGCCATTGGACAGAATGAGCCCTGTCGGTGTCCAAACGCGGAAGGAGGAGAATAACGGTGTTACGTGCTGTTTTCAAACTAGCCTTAGCGATATGGTTTGCTCAGTTTTTACAGTTTGCACAAATGTTTGAGCAGCATCGTGAGGTTTACACTATTTTACAATCAATTTACAAATGACGAAGACACAGGGCAAGACGACTACGGAGGACAGAGCTCGTGCGCGCAACAAGTTCTGACTCTTGCTCTTCACGCAAAACGTAAGTAAGCCTCATAAGTTTCGTTTCATTTAGTTTCGTTTCGTCAGCCTCGGTTTCCCATAATGCTCAAACTACGACGGAAGCTCGTCAAGTACAAAAAGCCAACTTGTGTCGGATCGAGTCCGGTCTGCATTCTCACCTCAAACGAACCGCACCAGGATTCGTATGGAACCGGTCCGAGACCGACCTTTTTAGGTGGTCTCGGTCCGCTTGTTTGCTCCGGATCGAGACTTTTGGTTTTTATTCACACCAGCCCAAAAGGTCCGAATCAAAGGAGCAAACGAACTCTGGTTCGTTTAAAACGAACCAAACACGGCAGGTGTGAAAACGACCATAGAAGAGAAGAACTCAAATAAAGAGAAACAGATGGAATAAATGATAGTTCATATCATTCAAGTGACATACACACAAGTGAACACCTGCTGCTTGTTTAGGGTAATTTGCCCAGGTGTTCAATGGTGTTTAATCATGCTGATTAACTAGCAAGCACAGGACACCGCAAAGCTCACAGACATATTAACTGGGTAACCTCTACGACAGACACATGTAAACGAACACAAATAACTTTGTTAAAATGCATGATAAGTTTTCGCATGACCATCATAAATGGCATTTGACATGACTGAGATCACATCTGTGACTCGTGAATTAAGTCGTAGTATGTTACTTACCCCGCAACGCAAGTGCAGTTGGCGGTCAGAACGTAGCTTGTTGATGATAGCCCAAGCATTGTACACGGTCGTATGTGTGGTGAGCTCCCTAGGGCTGTCTTTGTTTGGTGTTTTCTTTTCGTTTTTTCTTTGAACTTTTTAGATCATGACTTTTCCTCTCCTTTTGGTTGTTAGATCACCTCCTCCCAGTATCCCGGCTGAGGGGGGGACTCTTTCTCTTTTCCCCGCGAGCTTTGCTCACTCCCGGGCGGACAACGCAATGTCAGCCCCCACGGGGCCCCAGGCCGCGGCGGAGAAGCCAACTGGGAAAGCCTGTAGTAGGAAGGAAGATACTACGGAGAAACTCCCCATCGATGTCGTGGTATTTTACCTCCTGTACATGGCCACACACGGCAAACTGGTAAGCATCCATGGATTTGTATGCGCGCACTTTCTCTCTTGTATACACGCTGGGCTTCTCGACTAAATAACAGTGGATAACTGGCCACTGTAAATCTGGCCACTTTCTGCGGTCGTACTGCCACTCCATGATCACATAAGGATCTGGTAGTCGAACCCCGTTGCTCAACGTGAGCTCTTGAATGTAGCTTTCCCTATAGTTCAGATACTCCGCTATGGTCCGCCATGGTTGCTTCTGAGTCGGGCATGCGCGCGCATGCCAGTGACGTCACGTTTGTTTACTAACAGTAAAGGGGTCTATAAAGCTTGTTTTTCTTCTCAAAACAACATTGGTTCAAAAACTGATATATATATATATATATATATATATATATATATATATATATATATATATATATAACTATATATATAACTATATATATATATATGTGCGTCACAAATAGTTGTCCACGAAAAATTCAGCAGTCGGAATCGCTTGGTGCTATTTTCTGTCGATTCGTATCACTGCGCGCTTATTAGCATTATTAGCCTATTCACTTTAAGTGGCGATGTTTACAAGTGAACAGGCTAATAATACCCATTTGTTCATTACAGGTGTTTCTGTTCTCAAAAGTACAGTAATTCCTTCTGTGAACTGGGACGCCTCTCCACAGATCTGACCTGTAATGTCGCGTAGTGCTGCAACCTGCTCGTCTCCCTCATGATAAATAGGTTTAATCTACACTGCGGAACGTTCTACACTACGCAATAACATTTCCATGGAGACAAGCAGGTAACAGACCCTCCACGAGAAATGTTACACAGTGCAGCTTTAACGTGAGCGGTTGGAATCGGATCTGATTTTGTAAAAGAACCGAATCTTTATCATTTTTAAACATGTTTACACTGATTGACGCTGAACCAACAGGAGAATGTGTACAGGAGCAGCAGGAGACAGGAGACGTGAGTGGGAGTCATGTGCAAATAGCTGTTCACCTCATTCCAGACGTTGCCGTGGGCGCCGCCATCGTCATTCAGGTTGTATTATTTCGCCTTGGGCTGCCCATAAAAAAAATATTATAGCAGCGCAACATTTTATTAAGACATTTTATTTTCTTTATTCATAATTTCAAGGGTAAACTCACTTTGAAAGCTGCGCTGTGTAACGCTGTCAAACGCTTTTCTCTGTGGAGATGTTATTACTTTGTCAGGAATGTTTCACAGTATGGCATTAAACCTTTCTATCTTCACGGAGACCACAGGTTACAGGTCAGATCTGTGGAGAGGCGACCCCGCTCACAGTCAGAATGTTTGTTTTTCTAGGGATTTTTGAGCTATAAAACCACCTGTGATTGAATAAATATAAAGTAGAGCTGTTTAATGCCACACTGTGGAACATTCCTGGCAGAGCAATGACATATCCATAGAAACAAGCAGGTGATGGGCCCTCCACCAGAAAAGTTCCACAGTGCACTTTAAGTGTAAATAAAAATTCAAAATATTATGAGTCTTGGGTTTGGATCAAGTACAACCTTTAAATCAGGGGTGCTCAATGCGTCGATCGCGATCGATCGGTAGCTCGGGGGCCAAGTGTCAGTCGATCGTCAGGGCTTAATGCTCAATTCCAATTTTTTTGTGAAATCCAATTTTTTGCGCACGCGCCCCGGAGGACACGACGAGGTCACACGCAACGAGCGTGCTCAATGTTTACGGAAGTCACCGCAAGTCAAGTTGCTGTAGTACTTGCTTCGCCGCTTCACTGCAGGCATAAAAATTCACCAATACGTTCGGGATATGTCCCTTTCTCCGGAGCTCCAGATAATTAAAGTCTGTGGATATACAGCGCGATATCGACAAGCTATCGACAACACGGCAAAATGTTACTACGGAGATGACGCGTTCTTATGGGGTGAGTCATATTATCGTGTTATTTCTGCATCAAAGGGACAGATTAGCTGACAGCAGGGGCCCGGGACTAAACCAGGTCTAAACCAGGTCTAAACCAGGACTAAACCAGGACTACACCAAGGCTAAACCAGGTCTAAACCAGGACTAAACCAGGTCTAAACCAGGTCTGAACCAGGACTAAACCAGGACTACACCAAGACTAAATGAGGTCTAAAGCAGGACTAAACCAGGTGTGAACCAGGACAAAGGTGTGTGTGTGTGTGTGTGTGTGTGTGTGTGTGTGTGTGTGTGTGTGTGTGTGTGTCCCATCTTGGTAGATCTTGGCACACCATCAACCTCAAAAGTAGATCCTGGTCAAAAAAAGTTTGAGCACCACTTCTTTAAATAGTCCCATAACATTAATGTTTTTGCCCAATCTGGATATCGACTGAACCGATATTTAGAAGCCGATATCTGATCCAACATCTGCACCGATGGGCTCTATTCACACTTATGTGGCAAAACCGGAAGACGTTTGGAAACATGCGGGTGACGACTTCCTTTGGGCTTTGTTGGCGATGGTAACTCTGAGAAAATCTTGTAAAACTGAGAAAATGGCCCGGTTTTCTTCATCTAGATGTCATTGTATTCTTTATTTTACTTTTAATAAATTGCCTATTTGTGTATTATAATTTGTCCAACTTAATTTAAAAAGAAAAACAATGCCCTTGTACTGTTCCATTTTGTTCGGCAGATTAACAATTCCAACCAGCTGCCTGTAAGTGACACCGAAGACGCGATTAGAGTCCCGTCCCCCGTGGAAAACTGCTGAATCCACGGTTTTATCACAGGTCCAGTGTTTCCAAACGTTTTCCGGTAAGTGTGAATAGAGAGAATATCGCATAATTCCGGGTTTAGTTTCAGTTTAGTCCCAATTTGGATTTTAAGTCGTTTTCACACCTGCCTTGTTTGGTTCGTTTAAAACAAACCAGAGTTCGTTTGCTCCTTTGATTCGGACCTTTTGGGCTGGTGTGAATAAAAACCAAAAATCTCGATCCGGAGCAAACAAGCGAACCGAGACCACCTAAAAAGCTCGGTCTTGGGTTCCATTCGAATCCTGGAGCAGTTCGTTTGAGGTGAGAATGCAGACCAGACTCAATCCGACACAAGTTGGCTTTTTGTACTTAACGAGCTCCCGTCGTATGTCGAGCATTATGGGAAACCGAGGCTGACGAAACGAAACTAAACAACACGAAACAAAACTTACGAGGCTTACTTACGTTTTGCGTGAAGAACAAGAGTCAGAACTTGATGCGCACATGAGCGCTGTCCTCTGTAGCCATCTTGCCCTGTGTCTTTGTAGTTTGGAAATTGATTGCAAAAGAGTGTAAACCTCACGATGCTGCTCAAACATTTGTGCGAACTGTAAAAACTGAGCAAACGATATCACTAAGGCTAGATTGAAAACAGCACGTAACACCGTTATTCTCCTCCTTCCGTGTTTGGACACGGCTCATTTCTGTCCAATGACTGAACGACCTCAGCACACGTGGTTTTGTTTATAGATGTTGGTTCGCTTGGGGAAAAACAGCAGTGTGAAAGTGAACTGCACCAAAATAAAAAATAAAAAAATAAAAATTTGGTCCAGACCAAAGCAAGTTAACTATCGGACTTTTCTGGTGTGAAAACGACCTTAGTTTTAGAATTGTTCTGACAAGCATTGTTACATCTCTGCTCCGTTTTTTGCTTACAACCTCTTGACATACTTGCATTACTATATTTCTATATTTTATTTTGACTTGTACATTTACATTGATATAATTTTGCCTTATTTGACTCCAGTCTCGTAATTTTTGCTACGTATTTTAGAATTTTTTATTACCATTTATGTTGTAAAAACGAGATCGCGGATACAAGCGGCCGAAATGAGTTTCCTCCACTCCTTAGAGATAGGGTGAGGAGCTCAGTCACACGGGAGGAGCTTGGAGTAGAGGCGCTGCTCCTCCACGTCGAAAGAAGGAGCTGAGGTGGCTCGGGCATCTGTTCCAGACGCCTCCTGGACACCTCCCTCGTGAGGTGTTCCGGGACTAAACCAGGACTAAACCAGAACTAGACCAGGACTAAACCAGGACTAAAGCAGAACTAAACCAGGACTAAACCAGGACAAGACCAGGACTAAACCAAGATTAAACCAGGACTAAACCAGAATTAGACCAGGACTAAACCAGGACTAAAGCAGAACTAAACCAGGACTAAACCAGCACTAAACCAGCACTAAACCAGGACCATACCAGGACCAAACCAGGACTAATCCAGGACTAATCCAGGACTAAACCAGGACTAAACCAGCACCAAACCAGGACCAAACCAGCACTAAACCAGGACTAAACCAGCACTAAACCAGGACCAAACCAGGACTAAACCAAGACTAAACCAAGACTAAACCAGCACTAAACCAGCACTAAACCAGGACCAAACCAAGACTAAACCAGGACTAAACCAGGACTAAACCAGGACCAAACCAGGACTAAACCAGGACTAAACCAGGACTAAACCAAGACTAAACCAGGACTAAACCAGGACTAAACCAGGACCAAACCAGGACTAAACCAAGACTAAACCAAGGCTAAACCAGGACTAAACCAGGACCAAACCAGGACTAAACCAGGACTAAACCAAGACTAAACCAGGACTAGACCAGGACTAAGTCACTGTGCCATCAGGAGGAGGCCCTGGGGAAGACCCAGGACACGCTGGAGGGACTATGTCTCCTGGCTGGCCTGGGAACATCTTAGGGTCCCCCCGGAAGAGCTGGAGGAAGTGTCCGGGGTGAGGGAAGTCTGGGAGTCCCTGCTTAGACTGTTGCCCCCGCGACCCAACCCCGGCTAAGCGGAAGAAAATGGATGGATGTTTTTACTCTTGTATTATTTTGTGATTTCTGACGTACTGTGTTCAAATAATTTCCTTGTGGATCAATAAAGTTTGTCTAAATCTAGAGAAATCTACAAAAATATGACATAATAAAACTAAATTGTCTGTTTTGAATCTGTGCATACGCCAGCGTCCTCCCTCAGCTCTCCATCTCGACAAGAAGCGTGCGGCCTGTGGTAACCGTGGAAACAGCCCCACGGTGATGTCATCGGCAGCACCATCATCAGCACCCAACCCCCCCCCCATCGCTCGCTCTTCAAGTGTTCGGTTCGTGTCTCCCACAAGGGCCCCGGAGCCGTGAGCGAGGAGTGCGCTTTGAAAATCCAGTGTGTGTGAAGAACAAGAACGTCCGACTGGAATCACACGCACGAACACGGATCTGATGGAGTCACGGCGTCGGGCGGGCTCAGGCCTGTGCTTCTGAACCAAATTCACTGATTTGGAAACTTCTTTGTTAAAGGGTTCGTGTTGCTCAAAATGGATTATTCGCGTTTGAGTTTTTAGTTGTGTTAGGATGTTCTTTCCTCATCAGAAACGTACCAGGAGCTGTGTTTTGTTTCATTCACACATGCTTGAGTAATCCTGGTTTATTAGTTTGCTTAAATCTGAAAGTTGTCCCACCTTGTGATGTCATAAAAAGTTGTAGTTTAAGTTGAAGGTTGTGTGTTACACCAAATAAGATACGACTTTATTGATCTCACACAGGAGAAATTCACTTGCCACATTAGCTCCAGGCAGTTTAGTGCAAAAGAAAGTTTGAACAGAAAGTGCAGCAGACAAATAGTAATAATAATTAGTGCTGTAAGGCAATTAAAAAACAAAACAAATTAATTACAGGATTTGTAATTAATTAATCTAATTAATCGCATTTTAAGAGTGTGAGAGAGAGAGATCGAGAGATTGTGAGCGAGCGAACGAACACACTTTGCGATTGAGTTAATCAGTTTTCATGTGGTCGCTTTGCTCATTCGTTTCCCGAATTCTGCGAGCGTGGTTTATTGGTTTGTTGAAGTGCGCTCTATCACCGGTCACGATGGAACACATCCGGACGTGTTTATCGTTCAAATGATCCGTCTGGAGCAGTTTCAGTGATTGGAAAATTATTTTTTACAAAAGCTCCAAATCACAGCGTTCTTGTTGATCGTCCCGTCTTCGTTCTTTTTATAAATAAACTTGCCGTTCAAAGGCCCTGGCAGCGATTCGCTCGCCGCTCATAATTAATTGTGTTAATTTTTATAACGCATTAATTTGCAGTGTAATTAATTAATCTAATTAACGCGTTAAACTGACCCTAATAATAATAAAATAAGTAAAAAGAGAGTATAAAAAATATTGCACGTTTGGACTGTACAGTGGAGTTATACAGTCTGATGGTGGTGGGGATGAAGGATCTGCGGTAGCGCTCCTTCTTGCACTGGGGGTGCCTCAGTCGGCTGCTGAAGGAGCTGCTCAGCTCCTCTACAGTCCGGTGCAGAGGGTGAGAGGTGTCCTTCATGGACGTCCATGTTATAATGTTGTATGTCCAAACATGGAGTTGTGTTTTGTTTCACTCACACAAGTTTGAGTAATCCTGGTTTATTAGTCTGTCTGTATATGTGACTGAGCATCCGGAAAGAGTCCGCAACTCTACCGGTCCTGGTGAAACCCGGTTAAACACCTAGAACTAAAACGGGACTAAACCAGGACTAAATACTATACTATTTTGTATTAAATTGACAATACAGGTGATTCTTAACTTAACATGTCCTGTGTATTATTGAATTATTGAATGATTATATGAACTTTTTGTTATAAAAGCATTTCCATTTTAACAAAGTACCTTCTCGTCCTGAGACCTTTCCTGAACGTAAACACCACACCACAGATATTCATTGATGGAGGAGGGCTTAGCTTACCTTAATGTCATGCAAATTAGGCAAGAACACTAATTACCGCTCAGCATAAACCAATGTGCTGCTTTCAAATGACCACAACTTCTTCAAATTTTGTCAGATTTTCATGTGTAAGGCATCATTGGAAAGCTTAGAATCTACACTTTCACTTTCACTCAAAAGGCCTCTGTGACAACTTGTGATTGGTTTTGCCATGGTCGGTCACATATTTCTAATGCTCTAATCCACCTTGTGATGTCATGAAGCTGTAGTTTTCAAGTTAAAATGTCCTATTATCAAGTTAACATCGACGTTTTTACCTTTAGTTCAGTCGAGATTGTCAATTAAAGGGCTGAAATGATCCAAATGATTCTAGTGAAGGTGTGTGGAGTTTAAAAACACAGTGGAGCACTTCCTGTACCACCACATGATATCATAAGGTGGAACAGAGTTTTCAGTCTCTTTTTCAAGAATTCAGCCTACATATGAGGGGTGTTTTTGATGAGGAAACGACATTATAACCAATCAGAAAATAAAACAACCTGGACTCTTTAATGCACGTAGTCTATATTTTGGTATAAATTACAAAAAAATGTAAACGTTTTTGGAATTTTTGGACGAACTTGACTAAAAATTTGCATCGATTTTCCCCTCCTAAATTGGAAGACAGCGTGTACATCTGTCTGATCCCTCGGCGCCACTCCACCGCCGCCTTTGTTTCCGTTTAGCAACAGTTTTTGGCCTCCCCTCGTTGCCATGGAAACAGTTTTTGTCTCGTTTTTCACATGAAAGAGAACGTTACTCCCTCTCGCCTCTCCATCTCGCTCTCTCTTCCTCTCTTATTTACTCTATGGAGCGTTTTTCTCTCTTTTTTTTCCCCCTTCTTTTTTCCAAAGCGTGTGTGGCAGTGGACACAAAGGCCAGAGCTGAACCTCCAAATCCCATTTTCCGCTCGGGTTTGGGCATCGCGCTGCTCCACACGTTCGGATGTACATCGGACCAGTGAAGAGGATTAGTCCGTTTGGAAGCTGCTAAATAAGGGAAAAAAAAAAATGAAATTCCGACAAATCTGGAGCCAATTGGATGAGCTCTGTGTTAAAGGAGAAGTGTGGGAATGGAAAATGTAAAGAAATATTTATCTTTTTTTTTTTTAAAGTCCTATAATAAAAGGTCCTAATGTTGTTTTCTCCTCAAAAACACACCTGGAGTTGTGTTTTGTTTCATTCACATGTTTGAGTAACACTTTATTATTAGTCTCTCTACATCTCCAAACCTCAAAATGATCTGTTCCACCTTGTGATGTCATGAAGCGGTAGTTTTCAAATGAACAGCTACATTTTTTAAAACCTTTTGTTCAGTAGAGATAAGCAAAAAAAAAAAAAAAACAACAACACAAAAACGTTGGTTTGCTGTCCTCAATGTGTCTCCAAACGTCAAACTACAATTTAAAGCTGCACTGTGTAACTTTATGGTAGAGTCCTCCACCTCCTCGTCTCCATGGAGATGTAATAATGTCTCTTAGGTCGTTTTCACACCTGCCTTATTTGGTTAGTTTAAAATGAACCAGAGTTCGTTTGCTCCTTTGATTGGGACCTTTTGGGCTGGTGTGAATAAAAAACAAAAAATCTCGATCCGGAGCAAACAAGCAAAACGAGACCACCTAAAAAGCTCGGTCTTGGCATGGTTCCATTCGAACTTTGGTGCGGTTCGTTTGAGGTGAGACTGGCTTTTTGTACTTAACGATCTCCCGTCATAAGTCGAGCATTATGGGAAACCGAGGCTTACAAAATGAACGAAATGAAATGAAACTAAACTAAACTTACAAGGCTTACTTACGTTTTGCGTGAAGAGCAAGAGTCAGAAGTTGATGCGCACATGAGCGCTGTCCTCCGTAGTCGTCTTGCCCTGTGTCTTTGTCGTTTGGAAATTGATTGTAAAATAGTGTAAACCTCACGATGCTGCTCAAACATTTGTGTGAACTGTAAAAATTGAGCAAACCATATCGCTAAGGCTAGATTGAAAACAGCACGTAACACCATGATTCTCCTCCTTCCGTGTTTGGACACGGCGTTTTGACACGGCTCATTTCTGTCCAATGGCTGAGCGACCTCAGCACACGTGGTTTTGTTTATAGATGTTGGTCCACTTGGGGAAAAACTGCAGTGTGAAAGTGAACCGCACCAATTTTATTTTATTTTTTTTCGGACTTTCCTGGTGTGAAAACGACCTTAGTATTCAATTTTAGTATTTAGTGTCGTTTTTGGTAAAAGAAAAAAACACACTTAAAAACTAAACTTGTAGCTGTAAGTGAGACTGCCTCTCCACAGATCTGACCTGGTGAGAGGTTTAAAGGTCCGATACTACGCAAAAAAAACTGACTTCTGTGAGCTTTTAGCCATGTTAGAATGCTCTGTTCCACCTTGAGATGTCACGAAGTCATAGTTTAACAGCTCCTTTTACCTCTTGTTTAGTAGAAATTGGCAATTCCAGAGCTGAAATTATTTAAAAGTGAATTTGTATGCAATTTAAAAACACAGTGGAGCACTTCCGGTGTTACCTCATGACATCACGAGGTGGGACAGAGTGTTTTCAGTGTGTTAAACATGTGCGAATGAAACGAAACACAACTCCAGGTGTGTTTTTGAGGAGGAAACGACATTATAAGTTGTGTTTTGTTTCATTCACACGTGTTTAAACACAAACTCTGCATATTTAAGCTGCGTTCTTCTCTCAACCAGAAAACTATATTCCACTTTGTGATGTCATGTGGTAATACAGGAAGCGCTCCATTGTGTTTTTAAACTCCGCACACCTTCATTAGAATCATTTGGATGATTTCAGCTCTGGAATTGCCAATTTCTACTAAACAAAAGGTAAAAGGAGCTGTTAAACTATGACTTCGTGACATCACAAGGGGGAACAGAGCGTTTTGAGGTTTAATAAAGTGTTACTAAAACATGTGAATGAAACAAAACACAACTCCAGGAAACATTAGAACAAGGGCTGTCAGTTTAACGCGTTAATTAGATGAATTAATTACACTGCTACTTAACGCGTTATAAAAATTAAGACAATTAATTATGAGCAGCAATTCAATGCGCGCGCATTTTAAATTTGGCGTGCAGGGCCTTTGAACGGGAAGTTTGTTTATAAAAATGTGACGGAGCGTTGTCCCCGGGGAGAGCACGTGAAGATGCGCCCGTTTCCGTATCTGCTGCTCCACCGAACCCTTTTCATTATCAACCATAAACTGTGTTCTGCCGCGACTCAGGGTGCACATTTAGAAGCGCCAGTTTTGCCCATCCAAATCGCGCTAAACCCGCATGCGGCCGCCTTCTCCCTCCTTCCGTGGTGCGATCTGGTGCGATCTTAAATCCTCCAGTTTTGCGGGTTCCAGTAGTCATGCGAGCCATGAGTAATTTGCACGGGCAATTATTTCGGGCGATTATTTGTATTCTCTGTATATTATTTATTGACGTTGCATGAAAGCTTCTGTACGTGCTCACCTTTTGGCACCAGAAATATTCGGCATTTAATAGTGGAATGGTGTAAATGAGCTTTCGAATGAATGTTATGTAATGTAGGAGGTGGAATGGGGGTATACAGGTGCACTCTGCAGGTCTGCCAGCAGTCTTGTCTTGGTTACAGTGGAGGTAACGTGCACGGAGAGAAAGAGAGCGAGCCAAACACTAAAAGACTAAAAGGGGAAATCTGCAGTCTTTTCACTGTACGACTGTAAATATTTTTTCACGCACGTTTGACACCTTTTTTTGCACTGTGGTATTAAAATGCGATTAATTAATGACAAATCCTGTAATTAATTTAATCGCCTGACAGCATTATAACATGACTTAAAGCTCACAAAAGTCATTTATGTTACTGTTTAGTCCTGTTTTAGGTCATATTTAGTCACTAATCAAACATCATAACACATTTTTTTCAAACTAAGTCTCTGTTCAGCCGATATTATCACATGATACGCAATAAAATCCAAAATGAAATGAGAGACGAAGAGCTCGAGCGTTTGGAACAGTCCGTCTCCTGTTGTTGTATCTGAGAGCGTATCATTACATTATTACCGCGGGTCAAAAACAGCACTTGGGCTAATACTGGCTCGGCTCACAGGACGAGGCCGGAGCGTAAACATACACAAAATAACTAGCTTCTGTCACATTAATGATAGCTTTAGCTTTATATGTTTTGGAGACAAAGTTTGAAATGGCAAATGATTGGATAAGTTAGGGCTGTAAACTTAAAACATATATTTATTTAATGCCAAAGTATAAGTTGTTTTTACAAGATTTAAACACATTTCTATCAAAACCAGCTCAAGAGTCATTTATATAAAAGCCGCATTGTGTAACTTTTCTGCTGGAGCGTCTGTCGAATGCTTTTTTATGGCATTAAACCTTTCTATCTTCATGGAGACCAAATCAGACCAAGTTACAGGTCGGATCTGTGGAGAGGCGATCCCGCTCACAGTCAGAATGTCTGTTTTTCTAGGTATTTTTACCTAGTTTTTTCTAGGTAACAGTAGAGCTGTTTAAAGTCATACTAGGGAACATTTGAAGCAGAGCAATGACATCTCCATAGCAACGGACCCTGAAGTAGAGGCACAGGACAGAATTTTCAGTCCCACTCCCACCTGCAAAGAATTGTAATTTTTAGGGCTGTCAGTTTAACGTGTTAATTAGATTAATTAATTACACTGCAAATTAACGTGTTATAAAAATTAACGCAATTAATTATGAGCGGCACTTCAATGCGCATTTTTAATTTGGCGTGCGGCGAGCGAATCGCTGCCAGGGCCTATGAACGGCAAGTTTATTTATAAAAAGAACAAAGACAGGACGATCAACAAGAACGCCGTGATTTGGAGCTTTGGTCAAAAAGAATTTTCCGATCACCGAAGCTGTTCCAGCCTGACGGATCAATTGAACGATAAACACGTCTGGACAAGTTCCATCGTTACCGGTGATAGAGCGAGCGTGAGCGCACTTCACCAAACCACCAAATCACCACACCAACAAACCACCAAATCACCAAATCACCAAACCAACAAACCACCAAACCGACAAACCACCAAACCGACAAACCAACAAACCACCAAACCGACAAACCACCAAACCGACAAACCGACAAAACACCAAACCAACAAACCACCAAACCAACAAACCACCAACCCACCAAACCACCAACCCACCAAACCACCAAACCACCAAACCGACAAACCACCAAACCGACAAACCAACAAAACACCAAACCAACCCACCAAACCACCAAACCACCAAACTAACAAACTAACAAACTAACAAACTAACAAACTAACAAACTAACAAACTAACAAACCAACAAACCAACAAACCAACAAACCAACAAACCAACAAACCAACAAACCAACAAACCACCAAACCACCAAACCAACAAACCACCAAACCACCAAACCACCAAACCAACAAACTAACAAACTAACAAACTAACAAACCAACAAACCAACAAACCAACAAACCACCAAACCACCAAATCACCAAACCAACAAACCACCAAACCAACAAACCACCAAACCAACAAACAAACCACCAAACCAACAAACCAACAAACCACCAAATCACCAAACCAACAAACCACGCTCGCAGAATTTGGGAAACGATTGAGCAAAGCAACCACAGAAAAACTGACAAACTCGATCGCAAAATGGGTTCTCTCACTCGTTCACCCTCAGTCTCTCCCTCTCCCTCTCTCTTTCAATCTCTCACTCTAAAAATGTAATTAGATTCATTAATTACAAATCCTGTAATTAATTAGATATTTCTTTATAATCGCCTGACTCCCGCTCCCGACTGCATCTGCGATATTTTGTCTTGCTCCTGCCCGCAAATCCCGCAGGATGGGGACGTTCCCTTTCTTTATCACGAAAGGTCTTTTCACTGGCTTGGAGAAAAATAAAATAAAATCACGCACACCTAATTCCTTAAGCGGTTTCTTTATGACATATTTATTGTTCAGCCATACAAAACATTAAAAAGCCCTAAATTTGAGCTCCATCATCTACATTACGTGACACAGTTGTTGGAATGGGGCAGAATCTCTCGCATATCGAATTTTAAAAACACAGTGGAGCACTTCCTGTGTTACCTCATGACATCACAAAGTGGAACAAAGTGTTTTCTGTGTGTTTTAAACATGTGTGAATGAAACAAAACCCAACTCCAGGTCTGTTTGTGATGAGGAAACTATTATAATATTATAATTTGTGTTTTGTTTCATTCACATGTTTAACACACAGAAAACACACTGTTCCACTTTGTGATGTCATGAGGTAACACAGGAAGTGCTCCACTGTGTTTTTAAACTCCCCACACCTTCACTAGAATCATTTGGACAATTTCAGCTCTGGAATTACCTATTTCTACAAAACAAAAGGTAAAAGGAGCTGTTAAACTATGACTTCGTGACATCACAATGTGGAACAGAGCGTTTTGAGCTTTGGCGATGTAGAAAGACGAATAATTGAGGGTTACTCAAATATGTGTGAATGAAACAAAACATTAAATCTCCCTAAAACATTTGAATGCCTGATTATCCACATGACGTGACACAGTTGTTGGATGGGGTAGAGTTTCTCTCACATCATTGCCTTTTGTGGCTGCCGTGTGTCCAGCGATTCGCTCATACGGACAGAGGTCCACAGCAACAAAATCAACACATTCTCCACGGTCTTTGACTTTAGAGCATCTGTCACTTTTGTGCTGTTTCCTCTAAACTCCAACACATGTTGTCCTTTCAGGAGAGTACGGTATTTTTTGTACTACAGAGCGCATCTGACTATAAGCCGCACCAACCTTTTTTTTTTTTTTTTTTTTTTTTTAAGAATTAAAGGAGAATTAACAATCTGAGCCTTAGTTCGGTAATAAAACAAGTTGTTTTACTCACCCATAGCACTTTGGTGTCATTTGGAGCATTTCTGGAGATGTTTTAGATTTGCGATATCCGTAACGTGAGTTCTCAGGGCATATGTTTCCGGTCTCTAAATAACACAAACTTTAGCATTTTTCATCTTAGTCTACACTTTCGTTCGAGTCAAAAGTGCCTCTAATCCGAGATTTATCCATAGTTTCGAGTAGATGAGGAGGACAGTGCGCATGTGCGGAGTCACAGCTTATTTCGCTCTCAGCTCTCGGGACCCAAACATGAAACGCAAAGCTGTAAATTATGGATAAATCTGGGATTACAGGCCACTTTTGACCAAACGAAAGTGTAGACTAAGACATTGAGCTTCTATGATTTGAAAAGTGCTAAAGTTTGTGTTATTTGGAGACCGCAAACATGTGCCCCGAGAACTCACGTTATGGATATCGCTAAACTAAAACATCTCCGGAAATGCTCCATATGACACCAAAGTGCTATGGGTGAGTAAAACAACTTGTTTTATTACCGAAATAAGGCTCAGACTGTAAAAAAAAAACACATTAATTCTCCTTTAAAATGTGTACATATATAATCCGCACCTGACTATAAGCCACAGGTGTCCACATTGTAACTTGAGATATTTACACATAAAGATGGTACACGGTACGTGCTTTGTTTGAACAGCGCCTACGGCAGTAACACGGTAGTAAAACAACTGTAAAATGGCCAGCCTGTATCCTCTGGAAGCCTTAAAATAAAGTTTCAAGTTTAACTTTAAGGGTAAACCCCCTGAACTCAATCTCACGAAACTTTTGATACCTGACGTGTGCAGTGGAGCTCGGGTTACATGCTACATTCGCTGTCTTGATAAAGAATGAACCCACACATAAGCCGCACCTGACTATAAGCCGCAGGGTCCGAAGTGTGAGAAAAAAGTAGCGGCTTATAGTCCGAAAAGTACGGTACATGCATGACGATTCAGGCCTGATGTGCCTGATTTATGGCCGTAGTATGTCAGAATCTTTTGGCACTTATCAAAAGTTTTTCAGGTTTCTTGATTTCTTTGACGATGAATATACCACTCTTTAAAGAAGAGCTTAATTCTGAAGCACAGTGAGATTCACTGGAGGTGCTCTGTTTTTGTGCCAGGTGTTGGAAGCTCTTATCAAACACGGAAAAGCGCAAAGGAATTGCTTTAAATGTGCGCGAGATTAGAACACTTCTGCAAGTTTAGGCTGCTTAAAATGTTTTTTTTTATGCCAAATAAAATATCAAGCACAAATTATGTACGATAGGCATAGATTAATCATTAGTATATTTTACTTTACTCATATTTAGTTTGCAGGGCTGCAGTTTATCATCCCGCCCGCCCGTCCGCTCCCACACTGTGCAGTCCCACTCCGGCCCACGCCCACAGTGACCCTTCAAAATGTGTCCGGCGCCACACAGTTTTGTGCAGGGCTCTACCTTGTACCAGAAAAGTTCCACAATGCACCTTTAAGTAAAAGCAGATACAGGGCAAAAGTATTAAAAAAAAAAAAAAAAACTACTTAAGTAAAACTACTGAATTCCTGTTTAAAAATTGACTTTAAGGTTTAAAAGTATTTATCAAATAGCATCAAATATAGTGATTTTAAGTTACGTTATTAAGTTATGAAGTGTAAGGTAGAGCTGTTTAAAGTCATGCTCTGGAACTTTCCAAGCAGAGCAATCACATCTCCATAGAAACAAGCAGGTGACGGACCTCGAACCAAAAAAGTTCAAATGCACCATTAATAAGAAGCAAACTGGCAGCCACTTTTTAGTCAGTCTGCCTCAGGGCACTCAACACCAAACACATCTCCAGATCTTAGAACGGCACCGTCTAATAAAAACTAAGTCGTTATCCATTAATTGTCAACTGGACAAAGGTGTTGGATTGAAGACGTTTCGCTGTTCCACCTTGTGATGTCATGCGGTAATACACAAAGTGCCCCACTGTGTTTTTAAACTCCACACACCTTCACTGGAATCACCTGGATCATTTGAGACCTGGAATCACCAAACTCTACTGAACTAAACGTAAAGGGTAGCTGTTAACATGAAAACTACCGTTTCATGACATCACAAGGTGGAACAGAGCGTTTTGAGCTTTGGAGATGTAGACTAAAGCCCTATTTGGACGGGATTAGTTTTATATAAATGATTAGTTGTAATATAAATGACCCAATTCACACAGGACAAGAAATGTCCGGAATATTTATTTGACATGGGAGGAGTTTGTTTACGCTCTGCCGTCACGTATTCATCGCTGTGCATAAAGCATCAGCTGAAGATAGAGAAGTCATGATTAGCCTATGTGAAATATTAGTGAACTATCAAAATTATTGCCCATAATCAGGACTAATAGAGCATACATGACCTAAAACAAGTTTCATGCCTCCAACGACATTTAAACCTCTTGGGCTTTTTCATTGGTCGACGTGTGCGTTTGTTTGAGAGTACTGGTAGATCATTTTGCAAATCGCTTCAAGCTCCTCCATGTTTGAAAATTGCGGTAAATTATTTCTTTAAACGGATGTGATGAAATATTACATACATCTTTACCGAGGGTCGCATTCGCACGGGATTAATATTACCTATGGTAATTCCTCCAGACCATTTTACAGAAGGTGAAACTCGCTGTAAATTTCACAGACATACTCTGTTATGTTTACGGACATGGCGCATTCAGACAGGACTAAATTCCCTGGTAATTATTACTTCACCCTATGTCACCCCATAAAACTAATCCCGTCCGAATAGGGATTAATAATGACTTACTCAAACATGTGAAACACAACTCCAGGTCTGTTTTAGAGAAGGAAACAACATTATAACATGTCTACAAGCTCACAAGAGTTAATTTTTCGTATGATTAAATTAAATTCAGGAGCTGGACCACGCCTCATCCTCCTCACCAGCGAACCACAGCTCACTTCGACCACACCTTCACTTACCCAGAAGCCCCGACAACACCACCATGTCAGCCCTCTCGACCCTAACCCCGTGTCCTTCGTCCACCCGTCAGCCTGAAGACATCATCCTTAAGGAGGGGGGGATCCGAATCAGCTGGGTGACCATTCTGGATTGGAGACGGAGCCCCCCCACCCTGAGTCTCCCCCCGGCCATCACATCTACCCACCGTCAATCGTCAATAAATATCTTTATCGTATTTCGTTGTCGTGGTGTGGTCCTTGCTAGTGAAATGACCTTTAATGAAAAATGGTGAAGGACTTGAGTGTGGAGTTGAATCCTGGTGGAGTCTCTCTCGGAAAAGTTACACAGTGCATCTTTAACCCGCGACCAGTCATAATGTTTTGCCTGATTTCAGCACGTACACACTTTCGCCAAAAAAAAAACATGACTTTTCCCAATTACTTTCTGTGTAGTGCGCATTCATATCGAGTGCAAATAAATGTGCAAATCAACACGGAGAGCTTGCCTTGGTCATTTTGGGTGGAAACTATTTTCCAGTGCGGAAGAATACAGTCGAATCACGCACCACGTTGTGCAACAGGGGAACTCCCTTCCCGGTGCGTAACTGGGATTCCCCTGGCAGCGTGCTGCGTGATCGACTGTATTCTTCCGCACTGGAGACAAGAGAAGGGCAGACCCTCGAACAGAAAAGCTGCACAGTGAAGCTTTAATGAAAAATGGTGAGGGAAATGCAGGTGAAGTTGCATCCTGGTGGAGTTCGCTTCAGGTCTTCTGGGTTGATTCATCAGCCAGACTCTTTTGGAAAAGTTACACAGTGCATCTTTAACCTCTGGGTGTTAAAGATGTCATAATATTTTGCCCGATTTTAGCACGTAGATGCTTTTATCCCCCCCAAAAAATCACAACTTTTCTAAAAATGCACGTTTGTCTGGCTGTTGTCCGTCGTGGGGCTGTATCAGATCGGCTCAGAGGACTCTCGGCGATAACATTTGTTGCGGCGGAAGCGTACGCCAGAGCCACAGACACCAGCACACTTTGATGTATGGCCAACTTTTGTTTTCTGTGATTACTGCCCCTTTTGCATCAGATTTACATCAAGCTACAGACGAGAGACGCAACAAGGACGGCTCAGAGCGTACTCACATATCAAAGAGGAGGACGAGGAGGAGGAGGGGTGCAACACTGAGGCTTTTTGTCGTCTAAATCAAAGACAAGTCTTCGTCTCTTTCTTCATACAGACTCTCTTTCCTCACAACACAAACATGGAAGAATTTCGTAAGAGGTGTGGACTTGGAGTAGATATTTCAGGGCTTTAAAAGGCACTGTGTAACTTTTCTCGTAGAGGGCGCGACAGTTACTTGTCTCTATGGAGATGTTATTGCTTTGCTGCAACGTGCCAAAGTACGGTATTAAACGTATTAATCTCCGTAGAGACAAGCCACCAGGCCGAGATCCTTGAAGAGGCGACCCCACTCACAGTAAGAACGCATATTTTAAGGTTATTTTTGCCAAAAAAAATAATAAAAATAAAAAAAACACTAGTGCTGTCAGGCGATTAAAAAAAAAATCGAATTAATTACAGGATTTGTAATGAATTAATGTAATGAATCACATTTTAAGAGTGTGTGTGTGTGAGAGAGAACAAATGAACACACTTTGCGATTGAGTTTGTCAGTTTTCAAGTGGTCGCTTTGCTCATTCGTTTCCCAAATTCTGCAAGCGTGGTTTGTTGGTTTGTTGAAGTGCGCTCATGCTCGCTCTATCACCGGTAACGATGGAACTTGTCCGGACGTGTTTGTCGTTCAAATGATCCGTGGCAGCAGCTTCGGTGATCAGAAAATTCTTTTTGACAAAAGCTCCAAATCACGGCGTTCTTGTTGATCATCCCTTTTTCGTTCTTTTTATAAATAAACTTGCAGTTCAAAGGCTCTGGCAGCGATTTGCTCGCCGCACGCCAAATTTAAAATGCACACCTGCGTGAAGTTGGCCCCCCATCAAACACATACCTACACACAAACTATGTCAATCGTTTGTGCTTCGTTTGTGCTGTTTTGTGCTGCAAAAAAGTTTTGTTTGTGCGGCTTTAGTTTTTGAGATATTAATGATTCTTTTATAGGTCAAATTGGGGTCAGCCAGCCCCCCAAAAAAACTAAAGCAGCACAAATGAAACTTTTTGCAGCACAAAACAGCACAAACGAAGCACAAACGATTGACACCATTTTGGGCAATTTATGAGCATTTTCAAGCTTCGTGGGGGGCTGGCTGACCCCAAATTGACCTACAAAAGAATCGCTAATATCTCAAAAACTAAAGCAGCACAAACGAAACTTTTTGCAGCACAAAACAGCACAAACGAAGCACAAACGATTGACATAGTTTTTGTGTAGGTGTGTGTTTGATGGGGGACCAACTTCACGCAGGTAAAATGCGTGCACATTAAATTGCCACTCATAATTGTGCTGATTTTTATAATGGGTAATTTGTAGTGTAACTAATTCATCAACGCGTTAAACTGACAGCCCTAAAAAAACATCCATCCATCCATCTGTCCTTCCATTTTCTTCTGCTTTTCCATATTTCAACAGTTATCGTGTGATCTGCCGCCCAGATCATGCACCGACCCCCATGGATCCTCCTGCGGGTGGTGGGTCCACGGGAGGACGACCTCTATGTACTTCTGTCATGGGGGCGCTCTTCCAGTGTGCACAGGCACTGAGGGCGAGGTGGGGTTAAGTGTCTTGCCCAAGGACACAACAGCAGCATTCATCTGTGGGAGCTGGGAACGCCAACCCGCGGGTCAGTGGATCCGACCGCTCAACTGACAATGCATTGTCGAGAGTAGGATTCGAACCGCCAACCCCTGGATCAGTGGACACTCTACCAACTGAGCTACTGCTGCCCATAATTAAAGAAATTAAAGTAAAAAACAAAAAACAAAACACACACACATAATTGAATACATCTTATATAAATTTAGTACCATATTGTGGAACATTACAGGCAAACCAATAGCATCTCCAGGATGGCGGACCCACAACCTGAAAAGTTAGCTTAACTTAAAGAGGGGGTATTAGACTTCTGTGGGGTATTAACTGGGGTATAACGTCACACATTCAGATCAACATGTTACTGTGAGGAAAATAATCTTTGTTTGTTTATTTCATCTAAGGTCACTGATACTCCTGATGTCCTGTTTCTGTGTTATTAATCTCTAGTTTAGTATAAAGTGGTTCATACGACCATGAGTGATTAAAACTGCTGAGTCATGCTGAAGCTAGAAGACGTGGCATTGTTAAACTGAACTTTGTATGTGTTTTGATCATGCCTGTATACTCTGCTCCACTGTGACACGTTGCATTTCAAAGTGCAGATGACGGTGGATCCTGATAGTTAGTATTGATCCACTAGGTTTTAGGATAAATACTCCACATTCTGTACCAAGATTTAGGAGACGACAGAGATGCTCGAATGCTGTACTGATCTACCTGTGTATCCTGCTGTTCAACATTAAAGTGCCTATACCAACCATCTCCGCTTCCTGCATTCTTCCACGAGGTCGAAAGAGTTTCTCCCCACATTACCTTTTGTTTCGAAAATGCAATATTCACCAAAAAACGATCCCATGACATGGTACTTCTTGATGCTTTTATATGGCTCCTTAATGGTTCCCTAATACTGTAAATGAATCCTTCTTCAAAATCAACACTCAGTGCATGAGAAACAGAGATAAGATGAGAAAGAGTCATAAATGTCACTCTGGAACACTCCATTATAGGCGTTGTTGCTTGAATGCAAATGAGGAGGACAGAGGTGGCCTATAGTAGGGGGTGGGGGCGTGGCGTGGCTCTGTGACCCACATCCGTGTTTTTGCACGGGGGAAGAGATGAGAAGCGTTCCATTGAAAAATAAACACATTTCCACAGAAAATAAAATTAAACCACTGCTGTTTCAGATATCCGCAGGCTCAGATAAAGGACTTCCGAGCCTAGAAACACTTGCAAGTTCCTCCAGGCAAATAAAAAAATGTACTTCGCATTGCCTAGCGCATTCGCAGTCCAAACTCTATGGGCGGGATATACAGAGACGCTGAGTACAGACAGACGGGGGTGGAACTGCATTTGCATTTCTTTTTTCGATCTGACGTCAATAAGTTTCCTTGTTCAAAATCGTCCGTTTGAGCTCTGATTTTTTCTAACGCAGAAAAGGATCGCAAATGCTCAGTTTAGACATTTCACAACTTTTAACCATGGGGGGGGGGGGCTAAACAGGGTAGGGGAGCTCACATTAACGTTCAAAAACCTCAGAAAGTGAAAATTTCATGCCATGGGACCTTTAACATGTTTTGCTCCCTGTGTTAAGTCACTCCCCCTTCAGAGCGCTGTCACGACACAATCAGCGTGCAATCCACTAATAAAACTACAGGTTTGTGAAGATGTTGTGTACAGTTTGTTTTTTCGTCAAGCTTTAGTATATTTTACTATGAGCGCCCTCTGGTGTCATTAGAAACGTTAGGATGGATAAATGCGTAGACTGAACACACAGTTCTGTTTATTAATGAATTAAAAAATTGATTTATACAGCGCCTTTCAAGAGACCCAAAACATTTTACAGCTTTATTTATTCACTCCTCACTCGGCGGTGGCATTATTGTAGCCACAGCTGCCCTGGGACAGATTGTATCACGCAGGCAACTTGGACTCAAATGCAAAGGCCTTGGTTCAGTACAACAGAGAGTGTCCTTCAACGGGTAAAGCTTAATTTGACAACCCAGGCTGATAAACAACAAAGGAAGAAAATATTATAATGTGAACTAAAATAGCCGCCAAAACTGGGAAATTCTGTAATTAGTAGTGATGTTACGAGATGTGCCGAGGCTTCGAAGCGTGTGCCGAGTAATGAAAGGGGTGTTTCCGTACAGAGGCTTCATTTGGGGGAGGAGCCAATAATGATGACATCCGAAGGCTCGCTGCCCGGCTGTACCACGTGATTGCCTCGGGAAGTGGTTCAGATTTTGCCGCGAGCTTTTCCAGCTGTATAAACTCCTCAGGCTCCATTCAAAATGTGCGGATTTGAAGGAGAGTTGCAGTCAGTTGAGAGTTTGTATACTAGAGTTTGGATAGCATTGATATAGTTTGGAGATATTTATTAAAATATTATTTACAATATGTACACACAACAGTAGTGCCTTGTGAAAGAGTCTTCTCCAAGGCCCGAGAGGTTGTGTCAAAAAAAAAAGAAGAAATTGTTTAAAACCAAAAACTGTCAATAAACTTGTTTCTGAATAAAAATGAATAAACCTTCCCCTGTCCTGTACATCTTTGTCCAAGTTACACAAGCACAATATGCCCTATTGTATGTACAGAAATTATTTGGTCATACATTTTTGTAATTCATAGTCATTCCCAACAGACACAAAAATTCAATGGATCAACATGATGTGGTTCAGATACAGCTGCCTGTGATTATACACTTGGTTTCATGTGCACATGAAGCTTTGAGAAATGAACCCTTTCTCGAACCAGTTGGCTCAAGTGGTTCAATGCCTCATGAGGCTTCATCTCACCATCACTCGTAATTAGGAAACAGGCTGGGAAGAACTCAAGCAGGTTCTTCAAACAGGGATTTCAGTTTCAGACTTTGCGATAAAGAGTTCAGGAGTCTCTTGGCTGATCAACAGTCGAGCCAGAACTGACTGGGCAGAGGGAGTTTCTATAGACGACCCTGAGATGATCAGGAATGAGCTGCAGCTGCAGAAAAACCAGGGAGGAAGCAAAAGATCAGGATCAGGCTAAAAAAATGGAGCTGGACCGGGGTGTAAACTATAGGCAACACTGTGACAAACTGACTTAAGAGAGGCTTTAAATCTGCACCATCGGCTCCTCTGACCACCACCAACACTCACACATCACATTCATAATTCAGTTCAGTCATTATTAAGAACATAATATCTGGTTTATAGTAATAAGTATATAAAAGTAATAAGAATAGAAATTTAAAGACTCTACTTCCTGAGGAAGTTGAGGAAGTTTGGTATGAACACCAGCATCCTCACAAACTTCTACAGGTGCACCATCGAGAGCCTGCTGACGGGCTGCATCACAGTGTGGTATGGGAACTGCACCGCTCAGAGCCGCAAAGCACTACAGAGGGTGGTGTGAGCGGCAGAGGACATCATTGCAGCAGTCTCCCCTCCATCCAGGACATTTACCACAGCAGGAGTCTGCGTAAGGCACGCAGCAGCACTAAGGACCATACTCATCCGGCACAAGGACTCTTCCGTCTGCTACCCTCTGGTAGACAATACAGGAGCCTGCCAGCACGCACAAAAAGACTCAAAGACAGCTATTACCCCCAAGCTGTCAGACTACTGAACTCTGGGTAATACTCTAAATAATACTGAACTCTCAATAATACTGCACTAAACTACTTTTCGTTATGCATAATATGTTTACTGCTGCTGCTCTGTATGAATGTATCATGTTTGTCACTACCTCACTGTAAACTACTGTTACCTGTGCAATAATCTGTGCAATACTTGTACTATATTACAGGGGGTCCTCGGGTTACGACGGTCTCGACTTACGACGTTTCGTGGTTACGAACGCGCCCCCATTTAAAAAAATTTATATTACGCGTCATTCCATCTTACGCGGTTTAGCGTGGTAAGCGACGTAAACAAACGCGAATGGCGTGCGGCGCACGGCGGAAGAATACGTTTTGTTGTGGTTGTAGGGAGAAGACGACTGCCTCGTGTGCGTGCCCAATGTGGGCGGAAGTACCTGATGTGGGCTCTGATCTGCTCCTATGAAAGCGGCAGTGATAACCAAGCAGCGTAGTGGTCTAATTATTGAGATGGAAAGGTTATTGGTGCTTTGGTTGGAAGATTAAAGTCAAAATCCGACTTACGACGAAATTCGGGTTACTTTCGGGTCTTAAGAATGGATCAACGTCGTAACCCGAGGACCCCCTGTATGTGCAATCTGTGAAATACTCACGCCTTATTTAATCCTACCTGTACCTATTTTATTACATTTTTTGACATATTTTTATTATATTGTTTATATTGTTTACTTCTTCCCCTGCACTTTTAGCAACACTTTTTTTTTTACCATGTACTATTATTGCTGTTATTAGTACTTCTGGCTAGCTTAGCGAGTCAGCGGTTCTTCTGATCCTAAACATTTCATTGCATTGTTGACCTTGTGTTGATCCTGCATATGACAAACAATCTTGAATCGTGAAATATATGATGCACGTTTTAATGTCTCCACAGCTCAGTGGTGAATCTGACAGAGCTCGTACTTGGCAATGTCAGTGAAGTGCCTTGCCTCGGGACACAACAACAGTTTTTGTCACTGGCGCTCCACTGCGTCTCCTGGAATTCCCATCGGTCTCCCATCCAAGTTCCGACCAGGCCCAGTCCTCCTTAGCTTTGACAAGGAGTTTTGGCTACAAATGTTCTTTACTTTACTTTATTTATGTACAAAAGTGAAGCATAAATGTTAGTTATTTCTTAAAGTTAAATTTAAAGATGTATTAATGTATTAGAAAAATTAAACACCAACAATTGTCTTCTTTCCATCGTATTAGTTTCATATTCCCTTGGAGTTCTTCACGCTGCTTGACTAAATGTACATGTTTGCATGATGGGGCTTCCACTGAGGCATGCACAGAAATTATCCATTATCCTAATCTCGCTTTAAGCCGCTCTTCTGGGCGAAGAACAACAGATTTTGCTGATAAACTCTGATAATTCCTCTGTTATCTCGCCTCTTATCACAAATTTAACAGCTTCCAACATCCAAACATTAAGTCCCGAATCAATATCGTGCAAAGATAATGCCGTTTTATCTGCCAGAAACACTTGAAAGCTGTTTCTTTTGCGTTGGAAACCCGCCGATAAACTGGCGCTGGCCTCTTTCCTCACTTGTTATAAAAATGTGGTGAGTTTAGAGTGCTTCTCTGGTTTGATTGTGGGTTTGGGTGATGAATTGAGTGCTTTAAAAAAAAAAAAGAAAAAAAAAAGAAAAAAAAAATGCAAACAGGAGTGGATTTTGGAAGTGTTTATTGGGAAAAGAACGCAAAAGGTGGGACTGGATTTGACGAGTGAAGAGACTCTATTACGTTGTCTGAGTGATCAAGCACCCTGTTTACAATCTGGTCTCATTCACACGTAAAAGTTCAAATGATTCACAGGCTGGACTATTGGGAACACGACAACATCAGTAACACAATATTTTGATTTTAAAGGTCCTACATTACGCAAAATTGACTCTTGTGAGCTTCTGGTGGAGGTTCCTTCAAATGAGTGTAGAAATGGAGGTCTCAGACATCATTTGTCTCCCATCTATAACTCTATCCTCAAACTGATATCAAAACAAAGAAAACAATAGGGCAGGTCAGGTCCAGAGGTGAAAACACCCATTATGGTCCTGAATGATTCTGCTAAACAAGACCCCAGACAGAAACTGAAAACAAAAAGGTGTGATAGTTTCATAGTAATTTCATTGTAGTTAGCTCCTCCCTGCCGCTAGATATAAGCAGTGTCCACCAGCACTTCAGCCAGAACTGACGAAGCAACCTGGATGAGCTGCGAAAGGTCTTAGACCAAATAAACTTTGTCCAGTTGACAAAGTGAATTTCTCCTTTTACCATGGATTTGTGAGAACGTTATACAGGGATATAGACGAGGCCAGAGGGGAATCACTGCTCTGGCTTTTCTAAAGGTCCTATATTACGCAAAATTACCTCTTGTGAGCTTTAAGCATGTTAGAATGCTACTACATCATCAAAGAAACATACCTGAAGTTGTGTTTTGTTTCATTCACACAAAAACCCTGCATATTTAGACCGACTTCTTCTCTCAAACAGAAAACACCATGTTCCACTTCCCTGAATGGTTCTGCTAACAAGACCCACACTCCACACCCACTGCAGATCTAATAGGCCCACCTAACTAACACAAACTGTAAACAAGTAGGTGCGGTAGTTTCAGAGTCATTTTATTGTAGTGAACGCCCCCTTCAGGCAGATATAGGCAGTGTCCACCAGCGTCTGATCAGAAATGAAGAAGCAGCTTGGATGAGCTGAGAAACGGATTCGACCAAATCAGGCATGTCCAAACTCTGCCCCATGGGTCAAATGCAGTATGCACATGTGATTATTCGTATGCACTGGTCTATTACCCATTCACAATCTCTAGTACAGTATATTTAATTAGCATCAACCTGTCCCGGGACTACAGGTGGAAATGAGTATTTTTGCATCTTTCTTTTGTTTATTTCAAAGGTCAATGAAATGTTGTGCACTGTCCCTGTGCAAATAAATAAACCAAACCATACCCTCAGACAAATTTTTCTTAGCCCTCAGGCGTCCAGGTGAATTGGCCCAAATTACCTTGAGCAGAACCTTTGACTGCAAGTGAAAATATACCTTGATAAGACAATATTTAATATTTATTGTGTGGTTTTGAGGATCTTAGCACGAATAAAGGACTGTTAGCTCATTCTAACGTGTTAAACATGTAGATATTTCAATTATTGACTGTCCTGAGCACCAGTCTATGGCCCTCGATCGGCCCTCTGCTTCGTCTGTGTTTAGACATGTGGCCCTTGATGAAAAAATGTGGACACCCCTGGACCAAATAAACTTTTGTCCAGTTGACAAATTGAATTTCTCCTTTTGCCATGGTTCCTTCATGCTTTTCTCCATGGGGATGCTACTGCTTTGTCTTGAATGTTTCACACTTACTGGCTGGTTAGCTCAACTGGTAAGTCACTGACTCTCCCCCGGGGGGACCTGGGTTCAAAATGAGCAAGCCAGTGTGGGTCCTGGGCAAGACCCTTCACGGTACTGCCCCCCGGGTGCCGAAAGATGATTAAAAGATTAAGATTAAGCCTTTATTTGGTATGACACACAGGAGAAATTTGACTTCTACATTTGACCCATCCTTTTCAGGAGCAGTGAGCAGCCATCTTTTTTTTTTTGGCGCTCGGGGGGCAGTACCGTGAAGGGCTGCTCACTGCTCCTGAAAAGGATGGGTCAAATGCAGAAGTCAAATTTCTCCCGTGTGTCACTGTGTGTCATTGTGTGTCATTGTGACCAAATAAAGGCTTAATCTTAATCACTTTCGATCTTCATGGAGACCAAACCAGACCAAGGTATTTTTGAGCTCTAAAACCAGCTGTGAATAATTGCAAAGTAGAGGTGTTTAATGTCATACTGTGTCATACTGTTTTCCGTAATAATAAGATTTTTTTGAAGCAGAGCAGTTTTCGTACAAGTGACGAGGGCCTGACAAAAGCAGCAGTAGAAGAGGTGAGTCAAAGTTATGAAAAAGATCGAGATTTTCTTTTGGGGAACATGTTTCTAAAGGTAACATTTAAAACGATGCGATGTGTAACTTTTCTGGTGGAGGGTCCGTCAAACACTTTTCTCCATGGAGATGCTTTCACAGTACGGCATTAAACCTTTCTATCATGGAGACCAAACCCGACCGAGTTACAGGTCAGATCTGTGGAGAGGCGACCCCTCTCACAGACAGAATATCTGTTTTTCAAGGTATTTTTGAGCTCTAAAACCACCTGTAACTGAATACATGTAAGGGAACATTCCAGGCAGAGCAGCGACGTATCCATAGAAACAAGCAGGTGAGGGACATCCAACCAAAAAGTTACGTAGCGCACCTTTTAAGCCATGTTATAAAGCTTTTTCCTCATCAAAAAGTGGAGTTGTTTTGTTTCATTCACATGTTTGAGTAACTTTATTATCAGTCTGTCTACATCTTCAAAGCTCAATACGCTCTGTTCCACCTTGTGATGTCACGAAGTGGTGGTTTTCAAGTGAACAGCTCCTTTCCAAGCGATTCTAGTGAAGTAACCAAGCCAGATAAAACCTACAAAAGAGGAAAAACGCCACATCTCGCGTTTATTTTTGATTCCGTTCACTTTCTATCCTTATCTAATCTCAAACATCGCCTGCACGCTCCGCTCTTTCTCAGGTGTGAGGTCAGGCGGGTTCCTCGTCTCTCGGAGGTGGATTTGTAGTTAAAGCCCGGAGCTACTCGCCGTTTCATTCACCGCCATCATCCTCCATCATCCTCCATCCCGCGACCCCCCGACCCCGCCATTGATCCGGCGAGCGCGTCTTATCTGGCCTCTCTCTGACCAAATCAAATAGAACTCGTGAGCGCGAGCGTGTTAGCGGCACACTGAGATCACTAATGGACACAGTTTGTATTCACGTTACGGTTCAGATTGACAGAAGGTATTTGAGTGGAGCCGTACTTACGCAACGGTGCAAATGATTGTTAAAGGTCCTATATTACACAAAGCTGACTCCTGTGAGCTTTTAGTCATGTTATAATGTTGTTGCCTCCTCAAAAACAGACCTGGAGTTGTGTTTTATTTCATTTGCACATGTTTAAGTGACCCTTTCTACGTGGTTTCTGTTTGAGAGAAGAACTCCACCTAAATATGCAGGATTTGTGTGTTAAACATGTCTGAATGATAGAAAACCAACTCCAGGTCTGTTTTTGTGATGAGGAAACATTAGAACCAGGGATGCATGATATATCAGCATTAACATCGGTATCGGCCGATATTGTCAAAATTTTAACATATCGTTATCGGCCCGATGTGTAAAGTGGGCCGATATTAACGACCGATATTTGTCAGTACAATAATCCCTCGAATTAAAGTTTTCTAACATTTCTCTCTTGTTTAAACACTCAAACTTTCGTAGATTTTCAACAAAATGTATTAATAGCGAAGCGTGGGGGGGGTGATAGCGCAGCATGACCGGCGTGAGACCTCGCGTCCCACCCGGGGCAGCGAGCACGAGACCCGTGCCCAAACCGTGCCTCCTCCTTGGGACCACGTCCACGGTCCTGAGGAGGAGGCACACAGTCCGAGCACATCAAACCTCGACATGAACGAACGCAAGAGCCGCACGAAACCAGGCAAAGAGCCGCACGCCGTGGTTTAATCTTGGTTTAGACCTGGTCTAGTCCTGGTTTAGTCCAGGTTTGGACCTGGTCCAGTCCTGGTTTAGTCCAGGTTTAGACCTGGTCCCGTCCTGGTTTAGTCCACGTTTAGTCTTGGTCTAGTTCCAGTCTGGTCCCGCCCCAAAATGCAATGTCACACCTGATCGTAGCTCACACGCGATAACAGGCGCTCTTATCTTTAAAATAAAATACCTCGTAAATGTACAGACTGTTTGTTTGTCATGGTTCCGCATATGAATGACATGAAGTATTTTCTCAGTATTTTTTTAAACAGAGGGATTTCAGTCCGGTCACCACTCCCTCTGTGCAGTCTCGGGACAGGATCAAACATAATCATCCAATCAGATTTGTTTATTTCAGTGACGTGTGAAATAAAGCAGCTCATTGATCACCACGATTTTAAACAAATATTTCTCTCACCTCAGATGAACAGTTTATAGAGAGTGGGTCTGAATATTAGAGCTGGTTTATGTTTATTTCCGCACCATTGTTGGTTTGTTCTGTTCATCACTCGTATCTGCAACTGTTTCCATTGTTGGTTTCCTTAATTTCTTTACTATTGTTGGTTTCCTTATGTAAATAGTTCAAGTGTAATGTAAAATGTCTGAAAATTAGAAGAGGGGGTGGGATTTTTAAAAAAAAGTGGGATTGTTTTTAATCACTGTAAGGAGCTTTGTGTTACTTTTTTTGTATGAAAAGCGCTTTATAAATAATGTTTGATTGACTGAAATAAGTTTTCTTCTTCCCACTCCTTTTTGGGCCAATTTTTTTGTTTGTTTGTTAATTATTATTATGATTATGTATTATGTATTTTTTATTATTATTATGTATTTTTATGATTATGTATTATGATTATTATTATATACAACATAATAATTATTAATATAAAAAGCATATATTATCATTAATATAAAAAAAAGTTTAGCGCTTCACTCATTGATTCTGCAGAAATGTTTTTGATTTTATATGATTGATGATTTTTTTAAATATGATTTGATTATATATTTTTTGATTTTTATGAATATGATTTCGATTTTGTTTCCTTCTTTTCCTCAAAAGCAGCCATATTTGTTTTGATTCGAACACACCGTGCGTGTTCCTGATTGGCTAATCCACCTATCAATCATGCCCATATGAAATTGGTAAGATTCAGAAGTTGTAGTTTTCAAATTAACAGCTTCTTTTACCTTTATTTCAGTAGAGATTGGAAAATTCCAGGGCTGAAATGATCCAAATGATTCTAGTGAAGGTGTGTGGAGTTTAAAAACACAATGGAGCACTTTTTATATTACCACATGACATCACAAGGTGGAACAGAGTATGTTCAGCTTAAATCTACAAGTGTGTTTGTGTGTTAAACATGTGAGAATGAAACAAAAAACACAACTCCAGGTCTGTTTGTGATTAGAACAGATATGGGCCCTTTAGTTTAAGGAATCACTCAACCAGGTTTATTAAGATATTCTTGAATTTTCCTTGTCAAATAAAATAATAAAATAATAATTAAAAAAATATATACAGTCACAGAATTTCCACTGAATTTTTCCAGTGTTCAGCCAGATTTATTTGAGGCTAATCAAGCGTGACACACACCTATTCACACAACATGCAGAGTCAAAAAAACAAAAACAAACCAGCCACTCAACAGTGTTTTCCTGTTTGAGAGGAGCCTAAATGAGCAGGTTTGTGTGTTAAACAGATTCACTTTTTTGTACTGGAGTGAAGTGTATTCCAGAAACAAATCAGGTTGAGTCCAGGGCCTTTAAAAGCTTGTTGTTTTAACCCCACATAAGTAATTGAAACGCAGACGTCCATACATCTTCACCGGACTTGTTCTGGTTGTCGCCTGCATACATCGCTTCAGATGGAGAGTCTGTCTGCTGGAGTGAAGCTGGTGATTAGCGAGATTGTTCTTTAGTCATTACAGACGTTTTTACTCCATTTAGTCTGTTGGCAGGAAACTACAACAATGGAAACTGAGCGAGGCACTTGAGTAACTTGTACGTCTAAGCAGGTTGTCAGCAATATGGGAAATCTGACATTAATCATTACTAAAACTGGCATTGAAACTAGATACTGATTTTTCGTAGGTTTCTATGCTAAAAAAAGTCCCATCCACAGGACAGAAATGAAGCTTTTCTGAAGCTTTAGAAGGATCTTGAGCTGTATCAGAACAAGTAGAAGAGCACATAGAGTGTTTTCACTGACTCGAAAAATCCGACCATGACCCGGATGTGCAGCCATGCTGGAGATATCGCTCACTCAAAGTTAACACACTTATAAAGCATCCGTGCAGAAAAAAATCTAAATTTCGTGATGAACCTTCCACATCAGAATCCAAAACTTCTGATCCAGTTGACCAGTCGTACAGAGATAAGTTGGACGCCAAAGAAAAGGAGCGTTATATGAACAAACTCAAATTAATTGGGCGAGAAGATCCGTATGAGATGGATTCAAGTTTGTACAGTGACAGCGGCGATTTGTCGATTCAGCTGCTGTAAGAGATCCCGATATTGTCGACGACCTGGTCTTCTCCCCGAGCCCTGATACAGCACAAGACCTTCAGAGCTCTAAAGGTCTGGAGGAACAACCAGTTTGTTTGTGGCTGGTACGAGAGCGTAAAGTGCGGAAAATTGGAGACAAGCGTATTGTGATGGCAAAAGTCGGTGTACTTGTATCACATGTGTAATGTGTTTAAGTACGAGTTTATTGCTTTTTATTACTCACGTTTTGCAAAGATTAAAATATGAACATTGTCTTTCCGCCTCTGTCGCCTTGTCTGTCGCCTCCTGTCGCCTTGTCTGTTCACCCTGGTTTAGTCCTGGTTTAGACCTAGTTTAGTCCTAGTTTAGACCTGGTTTAGTCCTGGTTTACTCCTGGTTTAGACCTGGATTAGTCCTGGTTTAGTCCTGGTTGGTCACTACTTTAGGTAAACGATAGAACTGCAGGTGTTTTTCTCTGTCCGATCTATTGTGACGCCGAGGACCCGACAATAGTTGACCAATTTGTCCTGTCTAGTCCTGGTCTAGTCCAGGTCTGGTCCTGGTCTAGTTCCAGTCTTGTCCCGGTTTGGTCCTCATGTCTTAGTCCCGGTCTAGTCCCGGTCTGGTCCCGGTCTAGTCCTCATGTCTTAGTCCCGGTCTAGTCCTGGTCTGATCCCGGTCTAGTTCCAGTCTGGTCCCCGTCTGTCCTCATGTCTTAAGACCCGGTCTAGTCCCGGTCTGGTCCCGGTCTGGTCCCGGTCTGGTCCTGGTCTAGTTCCAGTCTGGTCCCGGTCTGGTCCTCATGTCTTAGTCCCGGTCTAGTCCCGGTCTGGTCCTGGTCTAGTTCCAGTCTGGTCCAGTTCCAGTCTGGTCCCAGTCTGGTCCTGGTCTAGTTCCAGTCTGGTCCCTGTCTAGTCCCGGTCTAGTCCCGGTCTGGTCGCGGTCTGGTCCCGGTCTATCCACAACATCTATATAAATCTGGCAAAACTGAACAGATTCTGTAGGCCTACTGTACAGGAGACACGGAGGAGAATGAAGGACAAATCGGCAAAGGTCTACAGTCTCTTAGCGAATCAGGACGCAGAACACAATGTTGATACACTATTTTTTTTAAATTGAAATAAAAAAATAAAAAAAATCCGCGAAACAGCGAGGCCGCGAAAAGTGAACGCCCATGGACCACTAAGGAACCTGAGGGATTACACAGATATAACACCACATGGAAATAAAAACAAAAAATACTATGATTATTGCTGAAAATCACATTCTATTGTGTAAAGAAAAAGTGTTTTTTGATCATCATTGTGTTATCCGAGTCAGTATTGAATTGAGTTTGAAATTTCAATACACCTAGAGTAGTTTTCCTCACACCATGTGTTCTATTTAAGGACCATTATTTTGAATAGCTCCATTTTAGGAATTGATTTACGGTCAAAATGGCGAAATCAAAACTGAAAAATTATGTAGAGCGGGTTAATGCGAGCCTTTTAAGACCAAAACGAGGCTCACAGCAGCAGTTACAGAGACAGCGCCGACAATTTATCACTGTTAAGAGTTGATGGAGCCGGAAGAGCGCCCAGGCTCACTTCCTGTTTGGAACGCGGCGGCTAGCGGGTTAGCGATGTACATTTATACAAACAGTCTATGGTCCTGGTCTAGAAATTTCAGATTTTAATTATTTAAACGTGCTCTATGTAATTTTTCCTGTGGTTGTGTCCATGGAGATATGCTGTACAGTGGTCCGTCGCTTATCGCGGGGGTTACGTTCTTAAAAATAAGCCGTGATAAGCGAAATCCGCGAAGTAGGACAACTTTATATTTTACAGTTATTCTACACGTTTTAAGGCTGTAAACGCCTCACCACACACATTCTACACTTTTGTCAGACTGGAATTAACGTTTTCTCACATTTCTCTCTCGTTTAAACACTCAAACTTTCATAGATTTTCAACAAAAAAATGTATTAATAGTGACGTGTGTATTTCACAGCTCTTCGTCCTGGCGCCACTCTGCCTTGAAACAGGTGTCTTTTTCCGAATGCACTCTTTTTCTTTTGGGCGAGAAGATTCTTATAAACAGACATGCCACCTTCGATTATATTTGAGAACGTTTCGTCAACATTGTGGGTTTGTCGGGGAGAAAACTTGCAAACATACAGCACTTCAGAGTCACACTGCGAGCGATCGAACATCTATCTAAGCCCGGGAGTCCGGCTGGATATTATTTATTTTATTTATTTATCTAAAAAGGGACAATGCACATTAATCAACATCAAAACAATGTAAATGTGCCCGAGTTAGCTGATAAGAGCTAATTTGCATTGGTAGTCCCTTTGCCAGAAAAAATACACTTAAAAAGTTACACATTAAAAATTACACAAATGTACAATAACATTACAGAAATACAATAAAAAGTTTTAGTGTTCACACATTTGTGTTTCTAAAAGCCACTTTTTAACATTCTTTTTAAAAGCAGAGATGTTCTTATGGCTTCAGGCACAGAGTTCCACTGATGGGACGCTCTGACAGAGAAAATAAACTGACTAAATTTCTGCAAAATGTGACAACGGTGGTATCTGCGCGAGGGGCGGAGACATGAGTCACTGGATCCGTAGGAAGCAGCTCTTTTTGGGTCTGTTGAAGCCAGTGCTGAGTCTGTCCCTGGTTTTCACATCCTTCCTCACGCTCCACGGCTCACGGAGAAGGACACACTGGGACTGAGAGTGGGCGGCCCCAGAGCCCGGTGCGGCCCCAGAGCCCGGTGCGGCCCCAGAGCCCGGTGCGGCCCCAGAGCCCGGTGCGGCCCCAGAGCCCGGTGCGGCCCCAGAGCCCGGTGCGGCCCCAGAGCCCGGTGCGGCCCCAGAGCCCGGTGTGGCTCGGACTGCTTATTCAAAAACAGTGTGAGCACAGAGGGACGAGCAGGGCGCACAACACTCATCCAGCGCCACTGCCACGTCTTGGGACGCGATGCGCATTGACCTCCCGGAGAAGTGTGCGCGGACACGTGCACCTGCTCATCGTGGTCAAATCCTTGATAGAGCAGCATGACCGGCGCGAGGCCGTGTGTACGAGACCAAGGTCGGCAGTGTCCGGACAGTGTTTCTTCTCGGGACCGCGTCCACGGCTAACGACCAAATACCTAGCAGGTGGGCCGCGGCAATGCGGTTGCAGGGCCGCTCTCGAGCCACATGCGGCTCTTTGCCTGGTTTCATGCGGCTCTTACGTTCATATCAAAGTTTATGTTTATGATGTGCGTGTTCACTTCACGGCTCGGACTGCGTTGCTAGCCGTGGACGCGGTCCCGAGAAGAAACACGGTCCGGACGCTGCCTGCCTCGGTCTCGTACTCGCGGCCCCAGGTGAGACGCACGGCCGCGGCCCCTCTGGCATGTGCCCAAATGCCAGACCGCCCAGTCCATCACTGATCAGGATGCAGAACACAATGCGCATTGATACATTATTTTAAAAAATTGAATTAAAAAAAAACGCAAATAGTGAACCGCGATAGCTAGGGACCATGGTATTCCGCTTTCCCTGGAATATACCACAGTATGGCAGTATAGGTGGAGTTTTACAATAAAACAATACCTTAAACAATAAACATTTGTCTGTAAGCGGGCCCACCTCTACAAATCAGATCTGTAAATTGGCAAGGTGTTTGTTTCCATGGAAATAGATAATTTTAATGTCATACTGTGGAAAATTCCAGGGAAAGCAACAACATCTCCATGGTGACGAACCAAGGTGCAACCCGGAAAGTTACACAATGTACTTTTAAACTGTTGAAATTCCAATTACATTAACTTCAAATTATAAATCAGGTGTTAAGTCCCGACAATTACTCTTATTTGAGTTTTCTTGGACCACTTTTGTGGACTTCTATTTGAGTAATATTATTTTGAAATAATCGGAGTAGAATTTTTGGCTGTTCTACCCACATGTACACATTTTTAATTTCCAGTTTTAGTTATAAACAATCTAAGCCTGAAACGCTCCCAAATGAGAATCCGCTGAAAATTAATCTTTGACATTTTCTTATGTTTACTCCAAATCATGTTTCATTTCCCTGTAAGAATTTCATCACTTCTGCCCTTTTTGTTTTGTTGCCTTGGTTTTGGCTGGTTTTCACCCATGTGTCCCATCAAATCTCAAATCCCACACTTCATTTAACGCATTCTTTTTCATGACTGATTCCAACCGTTGCTGCTTGCTACTTTTGCCAGCCCCTTGTCCCTTGTACGTGTACTATATTATGCAAAACGGACTCTTGTGAGCTTCATGGCGGGGAAACGGCAAAATGGTATCTTGAAATAAGAAGGAAAACTATAGGTCTGTGGTAAAGGGAGAAATTCAATTTGTCAACTGGACAAAGTTTATTTGGTCAAAGACGTTTCGCAGCTCATCCAAGCTGTTGACGAAGTAGCTTGGATGAGCTGCGAAACATCTTCGAAGATGTTTCGCGAAACGTCTTCGGCCAAATATACTTTGTCCAGTTGACAAACTGAATTTCTCCCTTTACCATGGATTCTACCTGGACGACTGAGGGATTCTTCACACATTTTAAGAACAACTACGAGCCAAACATCATTGGACTGGTAAGAAAGCTGGAAAAGGACACAAGAAGGTTAGCAGAGAAGAGGAATCATTTAAGCTTTAACCTTAAATGTCGACAGAAGCAACTTATTCCCAAGGCTTTACAGAAGAAAGCACCAGAACCAGGGCAAAGGGCAGCCAGGTTAACCCAGCGTTACCTGAAAGGTATACTCAGCCTTAGAATCAGCCGTCTCAATTATGAGATTGAAGATGGATGGATGGATAACTTAAAATTTGAAACAGACAGCTTACTAAACAAAATAACATGTTTTAAAGAGAACTGATGAAGTAGCTTGGATGAGCTGCGAAACGTCTTCGACCAAATAAACTTTGTCCAGTTGACAAATTGAATTTCTCCCTTTACCATGGATTCTACCTGAACGACTGAGGGATTCTTCACACAACTATAGGTCTGCTTTAAGACAATAAAAATCAGGTACAACACTTTTAAAAGTCCTATATTACGCAAAATTTACTCAGTTGGGGGTCTGTCACCTGCTTTTTTCTATGGATATGTTATTGCTTTGCGTGGAATGTTCCACAATATGGCATTAAACAGCTCTACTTTACAATGTGTGTAGAATCCCTGAGTCGTCCGTGGCAAAAACGGGGACAAGTCAACACAATATTACACAGGAAAAGAGTCCAGGATGAGTCTCATTTATGAAATTCCACTTTGTTCCACATATGAGCAACCTATTAATATAAAAAGTCAATTTATCAACGTGAAATGCCAGATTTTATTGTTTGAAAACTCTTCTGCTTAAAAAAAATAAAATAAATAAATCTGTTTTTATTTTTCAAAACTACCACAAAAACACTTCTCAGATGTGATGTGGCCGTTTGTCTCCATGGAGATAGTTAAATTAAACACCATACTGTGGAACATTACAGGAGAAAAAAAACAACAAAAAAAAACACATCTACATGGTGCCAAAAAGGTGGTGGACACTACCATAAAAGTTACACAGTGGAACTTTTAAGCTTTTGGCTTGTCCCTCGTTCAAAAACTCTTCTGCTTCAAAAATAATAATTAAAAAAAAAAAAATAAAATCAGTTTTTATTTCTCAAGAAAAAAAAAAAAAAAAAAATCAGTTTTTATTTCTCAAAACTACCACAAAAACACTCAGATGTGATGTGGCTGCTTGTCTCCATGGAGATAGTTAAATTAAACGCCATACTGTGGAACATTCCAGGAAAAAACACAAAAACAAAACAAACAAACAAAAAAACATCTACATGGTGTCAGAAAGGTGGTGGACCAAGCTTTTGGCAGGAGCTCGTCCATTGTTCGAAAACTCTTCTGCTTCAAAAATAAATAAATAAATAAAATAAAAATCAGCTTTTATTTCTCAAGGAAAAACAAAACATCTACTTGGTGCCCAAAACGTGGTGGACCCTCTAACATAAAAGTTACACAATCCAATTTTAAGGTTTTGGCAGGAGCTCCTCCCTTTTTCGAAAACTCTTCTGCTTCAAATAAATACATAAATACATTAATTAATTAATTAATTAATTAAAATAAAATAAAATAAAAATCAGTTTTTATTTCTCAAGGAAAAAAAATAAAATAAACATCATACATGGCGTGGTGGACCCTCTACCAGAAAATTTCACAGTCCAACTAAGGTTTTGGCAGGCGCTCGTCCCTTGTTTGAAGACTCTTCTGCTTCAAAAAATAAATAAAAACAGTTTTTATTTCTCAAAACTACCACAAAAACACTTCTCAGTCATGACGTGGCTGCTCATCTCCATGGAGATTGTTCATTGTTCAAAAACTCTTCTGCTTCAAAAAAACAAAAAAAACAAAAACAAAACAAAGCCCCCCAAAAAAACATCTACATGGTGCCCAAAACTGGTGGACCCTCCAACATAAGTTACACAGTCCAACTTTAAGGTTTTGGCAGGCGTTCGTCCCTTGTTCGAAAACTCTTCTGATTCAAAAAATAAATAAATAAAACAAAATCAGTTTTTATTTCTCAAAACTACCACAAAAACATGATGTGGCTGCTTGTCTCCATGGAGATAGTTAAATTAAACACCATACTGTGGAAGATTCTAGGAAAAAAAAATAAAAAATAAATAAATAACATCTACTTGGTGATGAAAAAGGTGATGGATCAAGCTTTTCTCAAGGAAAAAAAAAAAACATCGACAAGGTGCCAAAAAGGTGGTGGACCCTCTACCAGAAAAGTTACACAGTCCAACTTTAAGGTTTTGGCAGGAGCTCGTCCCTTGTTTGAAAACTCTACTGCTTCAAAAAAAAAAATCAAAATCAAAATCAAAAACCGGGCATATTTAACGTTGATAAATTGACTTTTTATATTAATAGGTTGCTCATGTGTGGAACAAAGTGGAATTTCATAATTGAGACTCATTCGAGATCTCCTCTGGCAGGGCTCCCAGCGTAAGTTCTGTTTGAATCCTGGACTCTCTCCGTGTGGAATGTTTTGTTGGTTTTTCCCTGTTTTTTGGACAGATTGACTTGTGTTTTTGGCACGAGCTGAAGCGACAACAGTGCGTTTTGTGTATGCACGTACAACAGTTGATTGTTTGGAGGTAATCAAAGGCAAACTTGGAGCGAGGAGAGAGCTAGCAAACGTTTTACATAGTCCCCGGTTGGAGGAACAGATGACGGAGCAGCCTGGCCACGCTGCTTTCGCACAAACAGAACGGGTGGAATTAAGGGTAACGGGCTGTACATGCATCACAGTAAATAAGTTCAATATGTAAAGGTTCTTTACGTCATGTAATGTTACTTCATCAAAAACACACCTGGAGTTGTGTTTTGTTTCATTCACACAGAGGGCTCCCTTAAAAAGATGTTTTTAATCTCAGTGGGATTCCCCTGGTTAAATAAAGTTATAATAAAATTAGTGCTGTCAGGTGATTTTTTAAAAAATGACCTAATTACAGGATTTGTAATTCATTAATCTAATTAATCGCATTTTAAGAGCGTGTGAGAAAGAGATTGTGAGCGATTGAACAAACTCACTTTGCAATTGAGTTTGTCAGTTTTTCTGCCGTCGCTTTGCTCATTCGTTTCCCAAATTCTGCGAGCGTGGTTTGATGGTTCGGTGTTTCGGTGGTTTGATGGTTCGTTGGTTTGGTGGTTTGTTGAAGTGCGCTCACGCTCGCTCCATCACCGGTAACGATGGAATTTGTCCGGACGTGTTTAGATAGATAGACTTTTATTGTCCCTGAGGGGAAATTTGTTTCCACAGACACTGTCAGATTAACACAAAAAAACCCCACAAGGACACATATGGACATTGCACACAGGACATCACACATACAAATGAGGAGTAGATAAGATGATTACATGTTATCGAGTGCGGCAATGGCAGAGGACACAAAGCTTTTACTGAAGCGTGCCCGCTTCCACCTCAGAGTTCTGTACCTGCGGCCAGAGGATGTGGCTGCAATAATCTTGCCCAGGTCCAACATTCTGCATGTGTTACTTAACATAAAAGAACAAAAACACACAAAAATGATGAGTCGTAGTGACAGGCTATGTCGTCGCAGCAGAGCGTGCGCCGGAAGTCAAGAAGTTTGTCGTTCAAATGATCCGTCAGGCTGGAGCAGCTTCGGTGATCGGAAAATTCTTTTTGACAAAAGCTCCAAATCCCGGCGTTCTTGTTGATCGTCCTGTCTTTGTTCTTTTTATAAATAAAGTTGCCGTTCAAAGGCCCTGGCAGCGATTCGCTCGCCAAATTTAAAATGTGCGCAGATTGAATTGCCGCTCATGATTATTTTTTATTTTTTTATTTAACCTTTATTGTGTTAATTTTTATCACGCGTTAATTTGCAGTGTAATTAATTAATCTAATTAACGTGTTAAACTGACAGCCCTAAATAAAATATCTCCTAAGCTCAAAATGCTCTGTTCCACTTTGTGATGTCATGAAGCAGTAGTTTTGAAATGTTGAATTAATACATTTTAGGTCCATGCATATACTTAATCATATTTCTATATCATACAACATAAACATTTATTTGTGTATTATTCAAAAGAATATTAATGTTTTCTGCACCAGGGGGGTTGTTCTTTGGAATGTGATGTGTGCAGATTAGGGCTGTCAGTTTAACGCATTAATTAGATTAATTCATTACACTGCAAATTAACGAGTTATAAAAATTAACACAATTAATTATGAGCAGCAATTCAGTGCACGAACAGTTTAAATTTGGAGTGCGGCGAGCAAATCGCTGTTCGGGCCTGAACGGCAAGTTTATTTATAAAAAGAACGAAGACGGAACGATCAACAAGAACGCCGTGATTTGGAGCTTTTGTCAGAAAGAATTTTCCGATCACTGAAGCTGCTCCAGCCTCACGGATCAACTGAACGATAAACACGTCCGGACAAGTTGCATTGTTACCGGTGATAGAGCGAGCGTGAGCGCACTTCAACAAACCAACAAACCAACAAACTAACAAACCACCAAACCAACAAACCAACAAACCAACAAACCACCAAACCACCAAACCAACAAACCACCAAACCACCAAACCACCAAACGACCAAACCAACAAACCAACAAACCAACAAACCACCAAACCAACAAACCAACAAACCACCAAACCAACAAACCACCAAACCAACAAACCACCAAACCAACAAACCACGCTCACAGAATTTGGGAAACGATTGAGCAAAGCGACCGCAGAAAAACTGACAAACTCAATCGCAAAGTGGGTTTGTTTGCTCGTTCGATCGATCGCTCACTCACACTCTCTATCTCTCACCCTTAAAATGTGATTAATTAGATTAATTAATTACAAATCCTGTAATTAGATTATTATTTTTAAATCGCCTGACAGCACTAGTGCAGATGTCTTCGTGTCCTGCTGAGATGCCAGGAAGGGATACCTCCAAACTGAGAGGAAGAGTGGGCGTGTCCGGCAGCAGAGAGAGAGAAAACGAGAAGGAGTGAGTGAAATCCGATCCAAATGACGTTTTGCATATTTGAATATTAATGATTGTATTGGATATTGATCTGGGTCTAAGGGGGAAGGGGCAGTCACTTCTTTTGTACGCACTGGGTAAGTCGTACGCAACAGGGCAGAAATTTGGACTCAAGAGCTCTGTATTAGAAATATTGTTAGGGAAATAAACTTTTGGTAAATTTGAACCTTTTTGAATCTTGGTCATCTCTTGATAAGAACACGCAATATACAACATTTTTCAACTTAACAGCATCTTTTAGCCTTTTATTCACTACAAATTGGCAAGTCCAGGGCTTTAAATCATCCAAATGATTGTCGTGAAGGTGTTTGGAGTTTAAAAACAGTGGAACACTTCTTGAACAACTCCAGGTATATTTTTTCATGAGGAAATAATTATAACATAGATCAGAAAACAGCGCGACATGGGCCCGTTCATTTTTACATAGTAGAAAAAAGGTTAAGGAAGTTCAAAGTACTTTTGTCGTGCTTATATGGAGAAAAATATTAGAATTTCAAGTATTAGAACACTCGTCGACCAACCCGGAGGTCAGATGGATGTTCAAGTGAACACTGCTGTCCTGAAGTGTCCTTGGGCAAGACACTTCACCCATCTTGTTTGTGAGAAATTTATCACTGGGGACTAAAATGTGCACAAACTGTCCTATACTGATAGATAGAGACATGGACCATCCAATAAAAGTTGCGACTGCATGCTGGGTCCAAAGAGAAAAATTGCATAAAAGAAACAGTACAGACATTGTGGTGTCATTAAAATAAACATTTCAGAGCCCCAAAAGAACAGAACAAAATCAAGACTTCCATAGGCCAGATTCTTCATTATTAGGGCGACAGTAGCTCAGTTGGTAGAGCGTTTGTCCACCACGGTCCGAATCCAGCGCTCTGGTCCACAGCTTGGCGGTGCATTTCCAGCACTAAGGCGAGACACTAAACCCCCTCGTCCCCCGTGTCTGTGTACACCGGTGTATGAGTGGTTCGGTGATGTAAAGCACTGTTGAGGAATTACTGATCTACAAGAATAAAACTGGAAAGTTGTCTTGAAGCTGCAGAGAACGTTCATGTTTTTAAGAGTGGGGTCAAGACTCACCTGTTTAGCTTGGCCTTTGATTGATTTTTTTAATGTAGTTTTATGTATTTTAGCATATTAGTGTGTGTTATTGTTTGGGTTGTTCGTGTGGTGTCGGGCAGCTGTGGGAGCTGGTTGGTTGGGTGGAAGGAAATGTGGGTTGTTTTTAATCACTGTAAAGCACTTTGTTACATTATTTTTGTATGAAAAGTGCTTTATAAAGATTTGATTGATTGAATCAAAGAGTTGATTTATTAAAGCACTTGCGCACAATCACACCCTCACTGTCTCTGACAGAGGCATCTGTCTCTAGACTCATAATCAGGACAAAGCATACAGAGTTCTTATACCCCTCGGGGTAGACACAACACTTCTACAAGAACAGGTCAACACAAGCCTGGGTCATTCGCAGCAGAATAACAAGTGAAAAACAAGTTGAATCCAGTGGGAAAGTTACCACAGATGTATTATATCCTCCTGAGACCCGGCCCGTTCATTTGTGTCCTTTATAGTGGACATGAGACTCTAGTTTGTGGCTGCACTATGATTAATAATATAATAATAATATATTTTTTTTATTATTATTAATATATATATATATATATATATATATATATATATATATATATATATATATATATACACACTCAACAAAAATATAAACGCAACACTTTTGTTTTTGCTCCCATTTTTCCTGAGATGGACCCAAAGATCCAAAATTCACTCCAGATACACAACACTACCATTTCTCTCAAACATGGTTCACAAATCTGTCCAAATGTGTGACAGCGAGCACCTCTGCCCTGCCGAGACAATCCACCCCACCTCACAGGTGCGCCACATCAAGATGCCGATCCGACATCATGACCAGTGCACAGGTGCGCCCCAGACTGCCCACAATAAAAGGCCACCCCGAAATGTGCATTTTTTTTTGCTTTATTGGGGGTCTGGGGACTCAGAACCAGTCAGTATCTGGTGTGACCACCATTTGCCTCATGCAGTGCAACACATCTTCTTCACATAGAGTTTATCAGATTGTCAATTGTGGCCTGTGGAATGTTGGTCCACTCCTCTTCAATGGCTGTGTGAAGTTGCTGGATATTAGTGGTACACGCTGTCGTATACGCCGGTCAAGCACATCCCAAACATACTCAATGGGTGACATGTCCGGTGAGTATGCTGGCCAAGAACTGGGACATTTTCAGCTTCCAAGAATTGTGTACAGATCCTTTCAACATGGGGCCGTGCATTATCTTGCTGAAACATGAGGTGATGTTCATGGATGTATGGCACAACAATGGGCCTCAGGATCTCATCACGGTATCTCTGTGCATTCAAAATGCCATCAATAAAATGCACCTGTGTTCTTCGTCCATAACAGCCTTTGAAGAGGAGTGGACCAACATTCCACAGGCCACAAATGACAATCTGATAAACTCTATGTGAAGAAGATGTGCTGCACTGCATGAGGCAAATGGTGGTTACACCAGATACTGACTGGTTCCGAGTCCCCAGACCCCCAATAAAGAAAAAAAAAAAAATGCACATTTCGGGGTGGCCTTTTATTGTGGGCAGTCTGGGGCGCACCTGTGCACTGGTCATGATGTCGGATCGGCATCTTGATGTGGCGCACCTGTGAGGTGGGGTGGATTGTCTCGGCGGGGCAGAGGTGCTCGCTGTCACACATTTGGACAGATTTGTGAACAATGTTTGAGAGAAATGGTAGTGTTGTGTATCTGGAGTGAATTTTGGATCTTTGGGTCCATCTCAGGAAAAATGGGAGCAAAAACAAAAGTGTTGCATTTATATTTTTGTTGAGTGTATATATATAATGAGTGTGTGTGTGTGTGTGTGTGAAAATAATTCAATACATAAATAAATACATACATAAATACATAACGAAAGAAAGATATTAAAAAAATAGAATTTTTTTGAGACGACTGTAGAAGTTTGTCAGAAATGTTGGTCATCAAAAAAAAAAAAAAAAGTTTTGTTAGGTCGTTAACTTCACATGGATTTAACACCAAAATGTGTCCAACGTTCATTACAGAGCACATGTTACAGCATTACGAATAAAAATAAAATTAACAAAATGTAAATGCTAAGGTGTTCATTTACCTCCAAATAGAAAATTAAAATAAATAAAATAAATAAAATAAATAAAATAAATAATAATATTAAAATAATAATAATTTAGACACTTTTTTCTTCGGGTCCCAGGAGGATATGGCAGCAAGAGGCCCCTAAGAGGCCCTCTTCAGATAACTAAATCTAAAACTGATCTGACCAACTTATACATGACCTATATAATTGATTATATGAACAGTTATTGTAAAGATTTCCATTACAGCACTTTGACCCTGGAAGATGGAAAAGTGCTGTATAGAAAATGTACCATTACTACATAAGTCGTCGATCATTACGAGCTGTGGAGAGAATAAATAAAGCATCTTTCAATTATTATTTAACTATTTAAAGGGCTCATATTGCACTGTTTTCAGAGATATGTTATAATGTGGTTTCCTCATCACAAACATATCTGGAGTTGTGTTTGTTATCTTCATGAGCACAAGATGGAACAGAGCATTTTGAGCTTTGGAAATTTAGACAGACTAATAATAAGGAATTATTCAAACATGCACAAATCGCTCCAAATACATCTGAGATCTGAGAGTGTAAATGGTGAAAACAATTATAACATGGATAAAAGCTCTAAAACATCAATTTGTCAAAACTTCCTGTAGATTTAGAAAAGTATTCCCCGAAAGACAATCTGGGTTATCAGAAGCTCATTGATTGAGGCGAAGGGTAGAGGGGGGACTTGGCTCTGAGTGGTGTTGACGTCCTGTGGTTCGGGGAGATGTTTGACACAGTCCATTATGAGCAGCAGATGTTCTCCCAGCATCTGCTCTGGACCTCTGAGGAACATTCAAGCTCACACTGTTACCTCCACAAAACAAACACATTTACACACTTCTCTTTAGTTTGGGTCCTGCTTTTAATCCTGATATAGACCCTGGTTTAGTGCTGATCTAGACCCTGATTTAGTCATGATCTAAATCTTATTTTAGTCCTGACCTAGTCCCTGGTTTAGTACAGACCTAGATCTTGGTTTAGTCCTGATCTAGTCCCTGGTTTAGTCCTGATCTAACCCCGGTTTAGTCCTTATCTAGACCCTGTTTTAGTCCTTATCTAGACCCTGTTTTAGTCCTGATCTAGTCCCTGGTTTTGTCCGGATCTAGACCCTGGTTTAGTCCTGATCTAGCCCCAGGTTTAATGCTGATCTAGACCCCGGTTTAGTCCTGATCTAGTCTCAGGTTTAATCCTGATCTAACCCTGGTTTAGTCCTGATCTTGACCCTGTTTTAGTCCTTATCTAGACCCTGTTTTAGTCCTGACCTAGTCCCTGGTTTAGTACAGATCTAGATCTTGTTTTAGTCCTGATCTAGTCCCAGGTTAGTCCTGATCTAGCCCTCGGTTTAATGCTGATCTAGACCCCGGTTTAGTCCTGATCTAGGCCTCGGTTTAATGCTGATCTAGACCCTGGTTTAGTCCTGATCTAATCCCTGGTTTAAACCTGTTCTAGACCCTGTTTTAGTCCTGATCTAGACCCTGTTTTAGTCCTGATCTAGACCCTGTTTTAGTCCTGATCTAGACCCTGTTTGAGTCCTTGTCTAGACCCTATTTTAGTGCTTGTCTAGACCCCTATTTTAGTCCTGATCTAGACCCTGGTTTAATGCTGATCTAGGCCCCGGTTTAGTCCTGATCTAATCCCTTGTTTAATCCTGTTCTAGACCCTGTTTTAGTCCTAATCTAGACCCTGGTTTAGTGCTGATCTAGACCCTGGTTCAGTCCTTATCTAAATCTTATTTTAGTCCTGACCTAGTCCGTGGTTTAGTACAGATCTAGATCTTGTTTTAGTCCTAATTTAGTCGCTGGTTAAGTCCTGATATTGACCTTGGTTTAGGCCTGATCTACACCTGGGTTTAGTCCTAATCTAGATCCTGTTTTAGTCCTGATGTAAATCTTATTTTAGTCCTGACCTAGTCCCTGGTTTAGTACAGATCTAGATCTTGTTTTAGTCCTGATCTAGTCACTGGTTTAGTCCTGATATTGGTTTAGTCCTAATCTAGACCCTGGTTTACTCCTGATCTAGATCTTGTTTTAGTCCTGATCTAGACCCTGTTTTAGTCCTGATCTAGACCCTGTTTTAATCCTGATCTAGACCCTGTTTTAGTCCTGATCTAGACCCTGTTTTAGTCCTGATCTAGACACCTTCACTTTTATTACTTGGATGATTTCAGCCAAAGGTAAAAGGTGCTGTTCACTTGAAAACAGAGCATTTTGAGCTAATAATAAATAATTATTCAAACACGCGTAAATAAAATAAAACTCAACTCCAGGTTTGTTTTTGAGGAGGTAACATTATAACACGACTTGAAGCTCACAAGAGTCCACTTTGAAACAGAAAGAAAACCCGGTGAGAAGTCAAATTAGCTTTAAACTCAGGTTGTGATTTTACTAAAGCAGGTTTAATCAGTTGTACTCTGCACTCGGCATTACCCACTGGTCACTGCCTGATCTTGGTCAATACAGCGATCGATGCCACCCCTCCCCGCCCGCTCACCTCACACGACCGAAAATACAACAGAAAGACCCCACACGGAGAGGAAATACGACTTTGTACGGCTTTATCTATGCCCCAAACCACCCCAAATAGAATCACCACGGGATACGAGCGACCAACAGCTGCCTGGTAAACGCAATTCTGGATTTTTAAGCTTTATTTTGTGAAGTGTGTCTGAAAATGACTGGGAATATAAAGAAAAGGCAATTACGGCGTCGCGTCAAAAATAAAATAAAATAAAAAACTCAAAAGATGTAATTTAAAAACAGGATGTGCACTAACCTATATATAAAAAGACTTGTATTGTTGGAGGACGGCATTTCAAAGGACGCATTGTGCTTTTTTCTTTATTTGTCTAATCTTTGTTGCTGTGACAATAGATTTTCTGTCTTCAAAAACCTCCAGGAAATTGGAGAAAAAGTGTTTGCATTAGTGGAACTTATAAGAAGTTAGAGTCTGCCCGTTAACCCAATGGTAAGAGGTTTGATACTAGTTGGAAGTAGCGTTGTTGTTGTGTCCAGGACTTCTTCCATCTTGCCCATGTATGAATGTGCCTCGTCAGTATCAAGGGCCCAAATTACACCATTTTCTGATCTCTTATAATGTTTCGGCATCACAAACAGACCCGGAGTTGTGTTTCGTTTCATCCACACATGTTTAACACGCAAACCCTGCAGATTTAGGCTGAGTTCTTCTTTCAGACTCAACACGAGCACAACTCCAGGTCTGTTTGTGACGAGGAAACGACATTAGAACATATCCATCCATATATTTTCTTCAGCTTTATCAGAGGTCGGGTCTGTGAGATCTACCAGGACCACGGATCCTCCTGTGGGTAGTGGGGAGGACGGCCCCCACATCGCTTGATGCAACCGGCCTTGATGCACTGTATCTCCTGTCATGGGGGCGAGGTGGGGTTAAGTGTCTTGCCCAAAGACACAACAGCAGCGTTCATACCGTCAGTGCTCAACCGCTGACCGCTCAACCAATGATGTATGTCGGGAGCGGGATTCGAACCAAGCCACGAGGGAGACCTCTAGGGGCTGGAACGGCGGCCAAACCGAGCCCCACCTGACCCTACTGACTGTGTGCTGAGGTCTCATTGTAACAGAGACTAAGAGACTAATCCATCTACTGGTAATGTGTCCTAACCCATCTGACAGGATCGAGATGATACAGAGAGTTGCTTCCTCCTTGGACGAGGGGGAGGCCCCAACCACGGACACTATGGTTAAATGAACTAAACCTGAGGTTCATCGGATCAAACTTAAGGTGTGAATTTGGATAATATGCTTAAAGGCACCTATTACATTTTTTCTCTAGAAGTGTTCCTTTAATGTCCCCTATTGTATTCACATGATTTGTTTTGATTTTGGTTCCAATATGTTAAGTTTATCAGTTTTGTTTATTCCTAGCTTTCATCTTTAGCTACATTCTTGGGTGCCATCACCCACAAAACCAGCAGCGTCTGTTTCTTAACTGTGTAAAATTTGTTGTTTGGTTGATTAAGAATAAAATGAGATTTTATTATTATCAAAAGGGGAGAACTGTAATGAAAATCTTACAATAATCATTCATATAATCATATGTATGTCATGTATAAGTTGGTTTTGTGATTTCTAATGAAATGAGGTTGTTAATCATGTTCAAAATTTAGTCAGGGCCTCTCAGGCCCTAACTAATTTTCACTGGCCTCTAACTTGTTTTTCACTTGTTATTCTGCGGTGAATGACCCAGCCTTGGGCCGACCTGTTATTGTTGAAATGTTATGTCTTGATTACACATTTGCTCATGCCCCCCTGAGGGGTATAAGGGCGGCAGTAGCTCAGTTGGTAGAGCGTTTGTCCACTGATCCAAAGGTTGGCGGTTCAAATCCCGCTCTTGACATAAGAAACATCAGTGGTTGAGCGGTCTGATCCACTGACCCACAGGTTGGTTGGTACGATTCCAGCTCCCACAGATGAATGCTGCCGTTGTGTCCTTGGGCAAGACACTTAACCCTCCTCGCCCCCAGTGTCTGCGTACACTGGTGTGTGAATGGGTGATTGGTTCCTTGTTGTAAAGCGCTTTGGGTGCCTTGAAGGTGGAAAAGCGCTATATAAAGATGTGACCATTTATAAGAACTTGGTATGTTTTGTTATGATCACCGAATCTAGGAACAGATGCCTCTGACAGTCAGGGTGTAATTGTGCATAATTGCTTTAATAAATCAACTCTTTGATTCAAGACAACAACTTTTCCAGTTTTATTCTTATAGATTAGAAATTCCACAACAGAACATAGTTTAGAAAAAAAATATGTTTTTTTAGACCCTTTAAAAATGCATTATGTGCCATTTCTAGTGGACATGTAGATGTTGTAGATGTTAGAGATGTTATATCTTTGGCTGAAATGTTTGACACTTTGTTTTTCATGACATGCTCAAAAATAAATTCACTTTAGGTCAAAGTTTTGAAATTTTGTCAGTGAAAAAGAGTGGGAACCTGCAAAAAAACAACTCCAGGTTTTTGATGAGGAAACAAAATTAGAACATAGATGAGGAAATAGTGTAATAGCATAATTTCCCAAGTGTAACACCCCCTCTTTAACTACTCCTTTTTGTACAACTAAACTTCACCAGACACACTCCACCAACCATCCAACAGTGACCAAACGCCTCTCCCTCTCCTCTCATCTCCTCCTCAAAGCATAAGGTCCACAGGAAAACCCCAAAACCTGCTCTAAACCCCTCTGGAGTCTTCAGTGTGTAGTACGGGTCTGGTCCCCTGCCGGTTCCCCAAAAACAGCCCACAAAAGGGGCCATGGGGAGGGCTTGAACAAAGGCTTGAATCCCTTCTGTGTGGTTCTCTGGAGTCTGGACCATCTGCTGAGTTCACGTCTGTCCAATAAAGACCTCCTGACATGAGCTACTTGGAATCAGGTCCAGAACAGTTGGGAAGTCAGTTAAATGGAAGGCTGCGGATCAGACGGAGGGAAGGCTTTTAAAAACAACAGTAAACAAAAATTTGGTGGGGTATTTTTTGGTGAGAATTCCTTGTTTCTTTCCGTAGTTGCCAATGTAAATGTGGAGTCCCACGGTGAAGCTAAAAGTCTTTCTGTGATGATACAAGTCATAATATTTTCAGAAACGATACTTAAAGGGACCATATTACGCTATATTTTGATCTATGTTATAATGTTTCCTCATCAAAAACATACGTACCTGGAGTTGTTTTGTTCGGGGTTCCCACTCTTTTTCACTGACAAAATTTTAAAACTTTTCCATGACGTTTTCATGACCTAAAGTGAATTTTCCAAGACTTTACGGCACTCTATAGGTGTAGAATTTAGCATGTTCAATTCTAAGTGGATGTTTACAAGTGAACAGGCTAATATTTTTTTTATTATTATTTTATTTTTTTTAACCTTTATTTAACCAGGATAAAAACTCATTGAGATTAAAAATCTCTTTTACAAGAGTGTCCTGGCCAAGAGGCAGCATCAATAGTCATAATAGAAATAGGCGCGCAGTGATACGACTCAAGAAAAAATAGCACCAATGCGAATTAGGCTGCTGAATTTTTCGCAGACAACTGCTGTTACTTCTTGAACAAATATTGTTTTAAGAAGAAAAACAAGCTTTATTAAATGTCCCCGCTAACTTACCGGAACTACGTTCGTGAGCTACGGAACTGAAGCAGAACTGGGCCCAGACAACGCCGTCATCGGTAAGTCAGTGTTAAAGGGGAATTCACGTTTTTTACAATCTGAGCCTTATTTCAGTAATAAAACAAGTTGTTTTACTCACCCATAGCACTTTGGTGTCATATGGAGCACTTCCAGAGATGTTTTAGATTAGCAATTAGCGTTTAGCGTTCTCGGGCATAGAGCATATAATATATGCCCCGAGCGGTCTCCAAATAACACAAACTTTAGCACTTTTCAAATCATAGAAGCTCAATGTCTTAGTCTACGCTTTCGTTTGAGTCAAAAGTGGCCTGTAATCCGAGATTTATCCATAGTTACGAGTAGATGAGGAGGCCAGTGCGCATGTGCGGAGTCACAGTTTATTTCGCTCTCAGCTCTCGGGACCCAAACATGAAACGCAAAGCTGTAAATTATGGATAAATCTGGGATTACAGGCCACTTTTGACTCAAACGAGGGCGTAGACTAAGACATTGAGCTTCTATGATTTGAAAAGTGCTAAAGTTTGTGTTATTTGGAGACCGCTCGGGGCATATACAGTGCCGTGAAAAAGTATTTGCCCCCTTCCTGATTTCTGTGTTTTTTGCATATTTATCACTCAAAACATTGTCAGATCATCAAACCAATTTTAATATCACACAGAAACAACCCAAGGAAAGACAAAATTCAGTTTTTGAATGATGATTCCATTTATTAGTGCACAAAAAAAATCTAAACCTATCTGGCCCTATGTGAAAAAGTAATTGCCCCCTTAATCTAATAGCCAGTTGAGCCTCCTTTGACAGCAATAACTGTAACCAAACGTTTGCGATAATTGGTGATGAGTCTTTCACACCGCTGGGGAGGGATTTTGGCCCACTCTTCTATGCAGAATTGTTTCAATTCTGCCATATTGGAGGGTTTTCTTGTATGAACTGCCCGTTTAAGGTCACACCACAGCATCTCAATCGGATTTAAATCCGGACTTTGACTTGGCCACTCCAAAACCTTAATTTTGTTTTCTTTGAGCCATTCAGAGGTGGACTTGCTGGTGTGTTTTGGATCATTGTCCTGTTGCATGATCCAAGAGCGCTTGAGTTTGAGGGCACGAACTGATGGCCGGACATTCTCCTTCAGGATCTTCTGGTAAACAGCAGAATTCATTTTTCCGTCAATCACAGCAAGTTGTCCTGGTCCTGAGGCAGCAAAGCAGGCCCAGACCATCACACTGCCACCACCATGCTTTACTGTGGGCACCATGTTCTTTTTATCAAATGCTGTGCCATTTTTACGCCAGATGAAACGGGCTGCAGACCTTCCAAAAAGTTCAATTTTAGACTCATCGGTCCACAAAATGTTTCTCCAAAAGTCTTGAGGGTCATCAAGGTGCTTTTTGGCAAAGGTGAGACGAGCCTTTGTGTTCTTTTGTGAAAGCAGTGGTTTTCTCCTGGGAACTCTTCCATGAATGCCATTTTTGGCCAGTGGTTTTCTAATGGTGGAGGCATGTACACTGACCTTAACTGAGGCCAACGAGGCCTGTAGTTCTTTCGATGTGCGTCTAGGTTCTTTTGTGACTTCCTGAATGAGCCGTCGTCGCACTCTTGGAGTAATCTTAGTTGGTCGACCACTCCTGGGAAGGGTTGCAACTGTTCCCAGTTTCCTCCATTTTTGAATAATGGCTCTGACAGTGGTTCGCTGGAGCCCCAGAGCTTTGGGAATGGCTTTGTAACCTTTTCCTGAATTATAGACTTCTATCACTTTTTTTTCTCATTTGTTCTTGAATTTCTTTGGATCGTGGCATGATGTGTTTGTTCTTGAGATGTTGTAGCCAACTTCACTTTGTTTGACAGGAACTATTTAAGTGATTTCTTGATTCAACACAGGTGGTGACAATCAGGTGTGGGTGTGGCATGTAGAACTGAACTAAGTTTTCTCAAAACTGTGGTTAGTCACAGTTAGTTTGTGATTTAACAAGGGGGGGCAATTACTTTTTCACATAGGGCCAGATAGGTTTAGATTTTTTTTGTGCACTAATAAATGGAATCATCATTCAAAAACTGAATTTTGTCTTTCCTTGGGTTGTTTCTGTGTGATATTAAAATTGGTTTGATGATCTGACAATGTTTTGAGTGATAAATATGCAAAAAACACAGAAATCAGGAAGGGGGCAAATACTTTTTCACGGCACTGTATTACATGCTCTATGCCCGAGAACGCTAAACGCTAATCTAAAACATCTCTGGAAGTGCTCCATATGACACCAAAGTGCTATGGGTGACTAAAATAACTTGTTTTATTACCAAAATAAGGCTCGGATTGTAAAAAACGTAAATTCTCCTTTAATGGACGACACTGTTGAAATGGAAGCCATACAGATTCCCGCACTATCCCTTTAAATTCGTTACCATTCTTGTAATTCTTTTGTAAATAGTTCAAGTCTAATGTAAAATCTCCAAAGAATGCAACAAAAAAAAAAGCTCATTATGCTAAATTAGAAGAAGGGGTGGGATGAAAAGTTTTCTTCTTCCCACTCCTTTTTGGGCAATTCTTTTTTCTTTTCTATTTCTCAGTTTATTGTTTACTTGCCCAAAATAAATAAATGAAACGAATGAAATATGAAATGTTAACGCCGGCTGGTGCATACGTTCAGAAATAATCATAATAACCTAATGAAAATTTAACACAACACTCTAGTTGTGTGTGATGCTAAAATCCCATGACTTTTCCAAAACTTTCTTTGAATTAACAAATTTCCATGACCTTTCTGGGCCTGGAAAATGGATTTTCAATTCCCATGACTTTTCCATGACAGTGGCAACTGTGTTTGTTTCATTCATCTTGTTCAAACTAAATTCAAATCATATTAACATCCAATTAAAGGTCCAATCATAATTTCGGTTTAACTGGTATCATGGAATCAATACAGCCAATTTTTCAGTATCTGTGCCGATATTTGACACCAGTATTAGTATTGGTGCATCCCTATAAGTGACTGCTAAATACTACACCCACCCCCAGCACGATGTCACCGCAAAGGATCAATAAAACTGTCTTGCGATACGACGCAGACAGCGCACAGCGTCTTCTTCTCAACCAAAAAAGTCTCTCTCCACTCCTTCACTCCATCAACGCTCGATTCTTTTCATCATCTCCTCTGCCGCCAAAGTTTGCGCTCGTGGAGTGAAACTTTCCTCATTCCCAGCGCCAGCCCGCCGTCTCCCGCTCGCTCCCACCTTCGAGACGGACCACTCCTGTGCTTAATGTGGTTTAATGTAGCGTCCCAGAGGAGGTGTGGGGCGGAGGGAGGGAGATGAGGACGAGGCGACGGAGGAAGGAGGGAGGACAGCATCTTTGATCGTCTCCGCGGGGCCTCTCTCGGGAGTCACTAAGCCTGTATGTTAAAAGGATTTGAGGATCGATGTCTCTGTGTGGTTTGGGCTGCTCCGGCGCTCGTCCTGATTGGCTGCTGGTCGCCAAAGTTATTGTCTTAATTATTGATGAGTTTTAGTGAGGTTTGCCTGAAGGGATTTGGTCAAAATTCTGGGGTTCGTTTCTCCTTATGACCTCTTGTGTATAACCGAGACATAGTTTGCCTTACATTTCTATATTTTACTTTCATACACATACATTATTTAATTATGCCTTACTTGATAGCAGTCACTAATTTTGCTGCTGATTTTTCATTTACTATTAGCACTTGTGCAGTATTGCTGCTCTTATTGTGACGTGTGAGCTTCTGTGTCCAAATAATTTCCCTTGTGGATCAATAAATTTTGTCCAAGTTGAAGATATCGCTGACTGGTTTGCAATGTCTGGAAGTGAAAATCTAAGGCAGGGGTGCCCAACCAGTCGATCGCAGGCAGAGTGTCAGTCGATTCCGTATAGCTACGTTCAGACTGCAGGGCTTACTGCTCAATTCCGATTTTTTTTGTGAAATCCGTTTTTTTTGCGAGGTCCTTCACATTTCCAATTAAATGTGACTTGTATGTGATCTCCAGTGTGAACTTTAAACGCCCCAAAAGTGTCCTGCATGCGCCTTGGAGGACACAACGGGGACACGTGCACCGAGCGTGCTCAATGTTTACGGAAGTCGCCTAAATTTGGCGGAGCCAAAACATGTACAGCTTATTTGTTTTAAGGAGGAGACGGAGAAAGAGAAGGACAAGGTTTTTGGCCATGGCGTTTAGTGGGGCAGCGGCAGCAACGTCCGTATGAACGTGTTGGTGCAGAGTCACAGCCAAGAATGGTGGGATTGCTATGTGCTTCGCCGCTTCACTGAGACGGAGTTCATAAATGGTAAAATCTTTATATAGCGCTTTTCCACCTTCAAGGAACCCAAAGCGCTTTACAACAAGGAACCACTCACCCATTCACACACATATTCACACACCAGTGTACGCAGACACTGGGGGCGAGGAGGGTTAAGTGTCTTGCCCAAGGACACAACGGCAGCATTTATCTGTGGGAGCTGGAATCGTACCAACCAACCTGTGGGTCAGTGGATCTGACCGCTCACCCACTGACGTTTCTTATGTGAAGAGCGGGATTTGAACCGCCAACCTTTGGATCAGTGGACAAACGCTCTACCAACTGAGCTACTGCCGCCGCCTCATATACTATTTTCTCATGACGAGAAGAACGTTTGTGTACATTTGTGAGCGCCTACTTGTACCACTCTCTTATCCCCTCCCTGCCTGCATGCACTTTTTCCCTCTTGTCCAATTGTCCTGGAGCTACTGTGGCGAGTAAATTTCTCCTGTGTGAGATCAATAAAGGCTTATCTTATCTTATCTTATCTCTCGCTGGAGGAAACACGGCCAGGTCGGATGAACGCGACCTGGCCGTTCAGACTGAAGTCGCATGTCAAAAGATCAGATATGTATCGGTTTTAGGACCACATATCTTGGGCTACATTCACACTGCTGCCTGAAGTGACCCAAATCTGATTTTTTCGCCCCTATGCGACTTCAAAAATAATCTCACTCCAAAAGCCCATATTTGCCATGTCTAACAGGTCATTCTAAAATGGACTAGAACAAACCCCCCCTCTTGGTAGATCTCGGCACACCATCAACCTCAAAAGTAGATCTCGGTTAAAAAAAGGTTGAGCACCCCTGATCTAAGGAGTGTGACAGTGCATTATATCGAATTAATAAATCCATACAATTCATTTAGTTTCTAGGCCAGATATCAAAACATCCTCTTTTCTGGAGTACTGTTCCAAGTCCTCCACTCGCTGTTCAAGTTGTCTTATGAGTTTGTCTTTTTTTCCCTCACAAGAGCTTTCAGTCCCTGGATCTCCTCCACTTGACATCTTGTTTGCCATGTTCAGGGGTCGGCAACCTGCGGCTCTTTGATCCCTCTGATGCGGCTCAGTACAGTGGTCCCTTGTTTATCACGGTGGTTATGTTCTAAAAATAACCCGCAATAGGTGAAATCTGCGAATATATTATAGAATGAAACCAAAAGATCCAAACCTGTTTTCAGGCCCTAAACATATCGCGTGTATTACAGTTCCTCACAGTTCACAGTTCCTCTGACCGAGCTTCTTCAATCTGGCGCCGCTCGGCTGTTGCAGGTTTTGTCGGGGAGAAAACTTGCAAACATACAGCACTTCAGAGTCACACTGCGATCGAACATACTGTAAATCTGGCAAACTGAAAAGATTCTGTACTGTACAGGAGACACAGCACGGAGGAGAGTGACTGACGAATCGGCAAAGGTCTACAGTCCTTTAGCGAATCAGGACACAGAAATGCGCGTTGATACACTATTAAAAAATTGGGGGGAAAAAATCTGCAAAACAGCGAGGCCGCGAAAGGTGAACGATATAGGGAGTATTCAATTAAAATGTATTTTATTTTGGTTCGTTCATTTTCAAAATGTAACAAATGACACAAAGGCAAAAAAAAACAACGTTATATGCAGAAAAGGGTTTCAAAAGGGTTTTGTGGCTCCCAGTGTTTTCTTTACTGTGTGAAACGGGTCCAAATGGCTCTTTGAGTGGTAAAGGTTGCCGACCCCTGGCCATGTCAGTCAATGTTTTTTTAATGACCTCCAAGTCCTCCCTAAAATCCACACCTCTTTTCGGTGCCATAGTATCTTTTCACAGTTGTTGCACTCTTTGCTAGCCAACACTCGGCGTTCGCACCCCGCGCGATTCCAAGCATGCGACACCGGTAAATGCCACACCCAAGATCGAGGCCCGACCCAGACACACCACTTAGCCCCATGCGATTCGGGGAGTCATGAGTTTGTGAAGCCGGTGTTAGCCGCTCTGCTCCGTGCGATCCCTCGACCCAAATACACCGTGTAGCCCCATGTGAGCTGATGAAGCTGGTGCTAGCCGCTCTGCTTTTACCTCGTGATAAGCGAAAACAGTGATGATCTGGATTTAAGGAGACGTAACAAACTCGTAACGATCCGGAGAAGAGTCTTCTACAACTGTCCAGGTGTAATCTAACAGTCTAGTCCAGGGGTTGGCAACCCGCGGCTCTTTGATCCCTCTGATGCGGCTCAGTACAGTGATCCCTCGTTTATCACGGGGGTTACGTTCTAAAAATAACCCACGACAAGCGAAATCTGCAAAGTCATCTGCTTTATATTTTACAATTATTCTCCATGTTTTAAGGCTGTTAACGCCTCACCACACACATTCTACACTTTTATCAGACTGGAATTAACGTTTTCTCACATTTCTCTCTTGTTTAAACACTCAAACTTTCGTAGATTTTCAACAACAAAGCACAGTATTAGAGAACGAAACCAAAGTGTATTTCGTGTGTATTTCACAGTTCTTATGACCGCTTCGCTGTGGCGGGTTTTGTCGGAGAGAAAACTTGCAAACATACAGCACTTCAGAGTCACACATGTATTTTATTTTAGTTCATTCATTTTCAAAATGTAATTCTATGGCACAAAGGCAAAAAAAAAAAGCCATTATATGCAGTGTTATTTCATTTTAAATTTCAAAAGGGTTTTGTGGCTCCCAGTGTTTTCTTTACTGTGTGAAACGGGTCCAAATTAGCCTGGGAATTCCCAGGCCGCTTCCGTTCGTTTCGAACTGGAAGGCGGCCTGGAAACTCGTCCAAGCGAGTGTCCCAGATAAACGGCCGTTGGCGATCGCTAACCACACCTCCGCTACGGGATTTCTCGAAGCGAGTTTCCAGACCCATATCTCACTTGTGATATGGTCAGGTGTTAACCAGACTAGGTCCAAATGGCTCTTTGGGTGGTAAAGGTTGCCGACCCCTGGTCCAGTTTAATCAAATCACAATACCTTTTCAGAATAGGCTCTATTCGCACTTGTAGGAAGACGTTTGGAAACAGGCGGATGCTGATTTCCGGTGTAGTTCCCGACACTGGGCATGTGATAAAACCGTGGTTTCAGCAGCAGCGTCTTCACAACCTGCCAAAGCTTTCCACGGGAGACGGGACTCTAATCGTGTCTTCGATGTCACTCTGGTTTTAACTGTTAATCTGCCAAACATAATGGAACGGTACAATTTTTTTTTCTCCATTATTAAGTTAAGACAAATTAGAATACACAAATTAATAGGTAAACAAAGTTGTCATCTGCATGTTTTTGTGTTTTTGTGACATAATCTTGAATAGAGCCCACTGGAGTCTTTACTTTTAGTGGCAAAAGAAGAAATTGCCATGGATTCTACCTGGACGACTGAGGGATTCTAGACACATTTTTACTTTTAGTGCCATCTCCAGATCTTGAGCTAGAACTTCCTTAGCTGGAGGATCTGTTCTATGGTGCATGTTTTAGGGTTGATGGTGGAACCCAGAGTGCCCAGAGGAAACCCACCCAGACACAGGGAGAACATGCAAACTCCACACAGAAAGACCTGGGGGTCAAACCTGAAACCGTTTTGCTTCGAGACCGTCATTTAAGCACACCCAACCCGAAATGACACTATTTTATGACATACTAGAACGCTATAATGGCATTTTCTCATCAAAAACACACCTGGAGTTGTGTTTTGTTTCATCCACACGTTTAAGTAATCCTTTATTATTAGTTTGTCTACATCTCCAAAGCTCAAAATGCTCTGTTCCACCTTGTGATGTCATGAATGTGTAGAATATAGTGTTTTCTGTTTAATAGAAGAGCTCAGCCTAAACACACAGGGTTCTGTTAAACGTGCGAATGAAACAAAACTCCTCCAGGTGTGTTTGTGATGAGTAAACAACATTAGAACACAGATCAGAAAATATGAGCCCTTTAAATGCACTGACGGCACTCAGCTTTCTCGCTACTATGACTGAGCCTATTCTTCCCAAACAAGACAAAATAAACAAGCAGCCTCACTATTTTACATTCACGTCCAAATGCGGTCACTTGCTTTTCAAAAACACCATGCAAATAACCCCTTTTTATATTTCTCCCAACGCTAAAACGCTGTCCGTGTTTATTACCAATTTTCCCCCTCCGTCTCCACGCAAATGCCATATTGTTTTTTCATCTCATTTCGCCCGTCGTCCGCGGCAACTCTGGCGAGGCTACGCTCAAAGCAACAAAAAAAAAAAAAAAATTACATCTTGTTTACTTACACCCCAGCTCGGCATCCATCGCATTCATAGCTCCGCTCCGACCTTTTACTGCCTATAAAACCCCTTCAATTTTCTCATCAAGTGCTGCTGTTGCAATCGGCCCGAAGCCAAACAGAATAGCATCAGATGGGGAGAAATGTTCAGACGCGGTGTGTTTGTTTTGGTTTGGCACGTACGCCGTAATGGTGGGGCGAGCGTAGCAGAGGCTAATGATAAAGCTGAGCAGCGGTGGAATAAATGAATAGGCGAGGGGCCGGTGGAGTGTTTTAGCTTTTATCGGAGGGGTTTGTGAATGGTGATTTGAGCAGGACCACGGAGTCCAGTGTCCAGCGCTTTCTCTGCGTGTGCGTCCGCTCACTGGTTTGGACTTAATGCATTCAGTTCGTGCTTAGTGTTTTACGGGGGTGAATACAGCAATGTTTTTGGAGAGTTGATAATGGAGTCTGAATGGAAAAATCTACTACCGAGTCCTACTGGGAAAACCCTGTTAAAGCTAGGGATGTGCCGATTTGACACTGGTTTTGCTGAATCTAGGCATTGGTTCCATGATATTTGTAATGGTTGCAAGCATTTCTTTATCATTTTAGGTGCAATTATTATTTTGACATTAAAGGACAATTAACGTTTTTTACAATCTGAGCCTTATTTCGGTAATAAAACAAGTTGTTTTACTCACCCATAGCACTCTGGTGTCATTTGGAGCATTTCCGGAGATGTTTTAGTTTAGCGATATTCATAACATGAGTGACCGGGGCATATGTTTGCGGTCTCCAAATAACACAAACCTTATCACTTTTCAAATCATAGAAGCTCAATGTCTTAGTCTACGCTTTAGTTTGAGTCAAAAGTGGCCTGTAATCCGAGATTATCCATGATTTACAGCTTTGCGTTTCATGTTTGGGTCCCGAGAGCTGAGAGCGAAATAAGATGCGACTCAGATTCAACATTTTCAACATGAGTTCAAACAGTGACAATGCCACAAATAATTAAATTCACATTATTGAATTATTTTTGCTATTAAAAACATTATATAATGTCAATTACAGTTGGGGACCTTGATTATTTTGCAATCTAAACATTAACTACTAAAAACATGTGTGAATGAAACAGAACACAACTCCAAGTATGTTTTATGAGGTAACTCCACTTTAACATGTCTTGGAGTTCGCAAGAGTAAATAAAGAGCACAGTAATTATTTGGAACTGGGATTGAACCACCAACTACGGTGAGGTATTTTATTACTCCAAGCATCAAAAGCAAACAAATGAAAAACCCTCAACAGTGCTGGAGACTGTGTGGCGACTGGAGTGCCAATCATTCTCGCGTGTTTTGGAAATGTACAGAAATTACATATTTTGGGGAAAAATATTGTAACAGTAATGGGAGAAATACTAGGCTATAAAATACTTAATGACCCACGAGTCATGTCCTTGGGACTGTTGCAAGAAGGGCCTATTCAGACCGAAGACTTATGTTTAAAGGGACAGTGTGTAAGATTTTTACCCGTTAATTACAGAAATTGAAGATACCCATTTAAAAATACATTGTTTTCCAAGCCTTTTCACTTCCATCATGAAATCAAAGTATTCTTTTGGACTTAGATATAGTCACATAAAAGGGGGATCTTCCCCATGCACAGGCAGCCATTTTGAATACGAGAGCCGCAGAAGGACATTTGGGCTCCGCCTTCGCCTTTGGCAAGGCTCGTGGTTTTGGGTAAACAACACAAGCATGCTGCCGGATCAGACATCGTAATGGATCTAACACATGTTTTGGACTAAATTGTTTTACTGGATTTTATTCGCTGGATCCTTACAGACAAATTGAGAGCAAGTCTATGGTGAAATACAGAGTTTGACCTGTGGAAAGCATTCTAAGGTAAGCTAACCTCGTTTTGTGCTTTTCCGTATAAAAGCCCCATGTGCTCGGGGAGTGATTGTTTTGCAGGGAAATGAATTGCATAGTCAAAAAGAGGAGACTGTAAGTGTCATGGTACATGATCGGGAATGTGTGTTTTCATGAGAAAAGGAAAAAAAAAACAAAGAAAACCTGGACCGCGCCCAGGTGACCCTCGAGGTCTGCCGTAGCCAAAACAGAAAGTGCAATAGCACCATCCACCTATGCGCCACGAATCCTACACACTGGGGCTTTAAAGTCATGCTGATGGCCAGTAAGAAAGGAGTAACCTTTGTTTTTGAAAAAGCATAAATAAAAAGTAAAAAAAAGCATGTCCTCTTTATGTTTATAAAATTAATATTTTGTTTGTTTTATTCAACAGAAAATCTGGATTGATCAGTACAATGTTTATAACGTACTCATCCTCCTACGTCTATAATACACCACATAATAAATTCATGAAATTAAAACAATATATCATTTAATGTTAACAGTTTATTGAACCAAGCTGAACCACTATCCTTTTCGCTCGACTGTAAAAACCCAGATGCCCTGCCGGACTCTTCCTTTCAGATAAACCCCAAACAACGACACACATCCCGTCTTGTTGATGCCTTCAGTTTGTGCCAAAAAGTTGGACCCAGAATAGTCATGTCTCCACTATCACACAATGAGCTCATTCACTTTGCACACCACCACCGGATTTGAATGTGACTCTTGACTTTTTCCTGTAGTACTTTTTACTTTGATATAGTAATATTTTTGCGGCACATTTTCCTCTTTTGTGTAATGGTTTTTGAATTACGCATTTATCAGACGTCATTAATAACATGCTTGTGCCCTCTGTTCTTCATTCCAACACGGATATTGTTTTTTGGTCACATATTTACACGACAGCGCCGCGTAGTCTTGTTGTTCCTCTTGGTGTAATTCTGTCGCAAACTTTCCTACACAGCGCCCGTGTGAAGCTAAACCAAAGTCATTCACAGGCCATGATTGAAAAGAGAAACAAAAGAAAATGGAAGCCGCTGCAGCGTACGGCGTTTCTGCAAAAGGAAACAACACGACACAAAGCTCCCGGAGAACATCTGCAAAGGTAAATTTACAATACGCAAAAATTTAGGTACAAAATATAGACCTACTCTGTGATAGAGATAGAGAGCAGTGCGGTCAAACTAGTTTTTACTGTAACCTGGCTCTCGTTTTAAAAGTGCACTATGTAACTTTTCAGGTACGGGGTGCGTCACTTGCTCTTCTTGCTTGTCTGAAATGTTTCACAGTGTGGAATTAAACTTATCCATCTACCTTTTGTTGAATTATAGGTGTTTTTATTGCTCAAAAAACGGCATGTCTACAGTCAGCGGGCTCTCCTTTGCACAGATCTGACCGGTGTCTTGCATCTCCTGCTTGTTTCCATGGAGATAAGTTTAATACCATCAGAACTGACGAAGCAGTTTGGATGAGCTGCGAAATGTTTTCGACCAAATAAACTTTGTCCAGTTGACAAACTGAATTTCTCCTTTTACCATACATAAAACAAGCAGAGGTTTCATGCCTCTGACGACTGATTTTTTACCTCTTGGGCTTTTTCATTGGTCGATGTGTGCGTTTGTTTGAGAGTACCGGTAGATCATTTCGCTTGCCGGCAAAACAAAGCGCTTCAAGCTCCTCCGTGTTTGAAAATTGCGGTAAATTGTTTCTTTAAACGGATGTGGCGAAATATTACATACATCTTTACCGAGGGATTAAGATTACCTATGGTAATTCCTCCAGACCGTTTAACAGAAGGTGAAACTCGCTGTAAATTTCACAGACATACTCCGTTATGTTTATGGACATGGTGCGTTCAGACAGGACTAAATTCCCTGGTAATTATTACTTCACCTCAAACTAATCCCGTCCGAATAGGGCAGGGGTCGGCAACCTTTACCACTCAAGGAGCCATTTGGACCCGTTTCACACAGTAAAGAAAACACTAGGAGCCACAAAACCCTTTTTTGCCTTTGTGCCATAGAATTACATTTTGAAAATGAACGAACTAAAATAAAATACATTTTAATCAAATACAGGTCCCTCGCTATATTGTTTTCTTTTCGCAGCCTCGCTGATTTTTTTATAGTGTATTAACGTGCATTGTGTTCTGCGTGCTGATAAAGGACTATAGACCTCGTCAGTCCTTCTCCTCCGTGTCTCCTGTACAGGACAGAATGCGTTCAGCCAAATTTATATAAATGTTCGATCACTAACAGTATGACTCTGAAGTGCTGTTTGTTTACAAGTTTTCTCCCCAGCAAAACGCGCAACAGCGGAGCGGCGCCAGGACGAAGAGGCACGAACTGTGAAATACACGCAATATGTTTAGAGCCTGAAAACAGGTTTGGATCTTTGGTTTCATTTTCTAATATCTTTGCAGATTTCACCTATCGCGGGTTATTTTTAGAACGTGACCACTGCGATAAATGAGGGACCACCGTACTGAGCCGCATCAGAGGGATCAAGGAGACGCAGGTTGCTGACCCCTGGAATAGGGCTATACTTTGCTTCGAATATTCCAGAGCAATGACATACCCATACAAACATGCAGGTGATGGACCTCCAACCAAAAAGCTACACAGTGCACCTTTAACTGTGATAACCGCACACCACCCAAATTGTTGATTACTCTAAAACCCAGAGAAATTCATCTTTTTTTCCTCGCAAATGAACACGCCCCGAGCAGACCTGTTACCCCGCCACACTGCCCTCCTCTTTGATGATTCAGATGCCTCCAGTAAAACCTCTTCCTCTCACCTCTCAGTGGCCGCTCACATTAGCGACAGTGTTAACGTGCAGCCAAACACGGACACAAACAAAAACCATTAGCGCTAATGATGATAACAAGTCATTATGAGGTGCTAGTGCTGGCGTCCACACAGCAACGCCACGGAAAAAAACATTTATGGAGCGAGGAAAAGGCAGCGTTGCTTCTGAGGGTTTGTCATTCATTTACGAGCTCGTGGTTTTGTCACGATCGGTTAAAGGATGTCGTGGGGTTGGTCGTTGTAGAAGTAACGGTTTAGCAGTACTTTCGCGCTGTACGGTTAGTGAAATTTTAATTAAATGAACATCTAATCACATCGTTTCAAATGGTCAAAAATTAGCTAATGTACGGTGACCAGCTTTTCAAAATCCAAAAGGGGGACACGCTTGGTTTGGGATGGCTGGTAATAAAATTGTGAAAAGAGTGCGGAATTAAACAAAACTGTTATGCACTCGGACCATTCATGACTTATTCACAATTTACTTGTGAGATAATGAAATCTGAGAGACTTCAGCAAGGTTTTCTGTATTTTAGATAAACAAATAACAATAGAATCCCTCTTTACTGTTGGCGGGGAGCACACTGGTCCAAAATAGGGACACCTGGGGGTACAATTCTTATTCCGACATACTGCCACTCCAACAGACCCCCACCCCGACATACATCATTCCAACATGCCCCCATTCCGACACTTTTTGATGCCGCAATGCCAGAAATCTACTCATTGTTTGGAGCGTCACCTTTTTTGCCTGAACCAGGACTAAACCAGGACTAAACCGGAACTGAACCAAGACTAAACCAGGACTAAACCAGGACTAAATCAGGACTGAACCAAGACTAAACCAGGACTGAACCAAGACTAAACCAGGACTAAACCAGGACTGAACCAAGACTAAACCAGGACTAATTGTCAGGGCGGGCCTGGAGACGAGCCTGTTGGGTGACCACAGGCGAAAGGACCGGCGCAGAGCTCCACGCCCCACGGGGCTAGGCGCAGCCGTCGCCCGAATGCACTTTGCGGACACCTTGCTCCACGGGCTCAGGGTTCTCTGTCTCAGGTCCAAGATCAGTCCTGGGATCAGTCCTGGGATCAGTCCTGGGATCAGTCCTGGGATCAGTCCTGGTTTAGTCTTGTTTCAGTCCTGTCTCAGTCCTGTTTCAGTCCTGGTTTAGTCTTGTTTCAGTCTTGTTTCAGTCCTGTTTCAGTCCTGGTTCAGTCCTGGTTCAGTCCTGGTTCAGTCCTGGTTCAGTCCTGGTTCAGTCCTGGTTTAGTCCTGGTTTAGTCCTGGTTCAGTCCTGGGATCAGTCTTTTTTAGTCCTGGGATTAGTCCTGGTTTAGTCCTGGTTTAGTCCTGGTTTAGTCCTGGTTCAGTCCTGGTTCAGTCCTGGTTCAGTCTTGGTTCAGTCTTGGTTCAGTCCTGGTTCAGTCCTGGTTCAGTCCTGGGATCAGTCCTGGGATCAGTCCTGGTTCAGTCCTGGTTCAGTCCTGGTTCAGTCCTGGTTCAGTCCATATACGGCACAAAAGTCCAGCATCTCGATTGACTGACCCAAAACCAAAAAGTTACACAGTACACCTTTCATTTTTACTTGTCCAACCACAGTCTCTAGTTTGCGTCATGTGTCAAAAGCAACTCAGAACTAAATATACAACAGCGTTTACATGAAGAAATTAAAGGTTTGTTGCTTCGATTGTTGGTTCAGCAGAATTCTACACCGTTTCTCAATCCACAACCAGAGCATGCTTTTCTCTGATTGGTTAATCCGCCTGTCAGTCACACCCTCTGGAATCAGGGAGACGGGACGCAGCTCCAGATCCACTCGTCTTTGTAAAGTTTTGTCCAAGCGTGTGGTTAGTCACCCGTATGTACGCAGATTTCCTCCCGAAAACGCTCGTCTAAACGCGGAATAAAAACTGAAGACGCGACTTTTGCGTCTTCTGTTCAGACCGTCGTCATATAAACACAGCCTGAGAGGAAAACTAAGAAATATGCAAGGATGTTTTTGTTTTTTTAAGTTTGGATTTGTTTATTGCATGGAAAACCATAGAAAAACATGCATCCTTACTGCGAGGTGGTTTGTATCTCCACAGACCTGACTCTTGGCCTGGAGACTGCTCGTTTCCATGGAAATGTTCTTCCTTTGGCCTTTGCTGTAATATTCCACAGTGTGGCATAAAACGTATCTATCTCCACTGAGAATGTTCTGAACTATGGCTTGAATATTCCGTTTCCATAGACTCATACAAGTGACGTACCAGTTTCAGAAAGTTCTAACTTCTGTGTGCATCACTACTTGTCTCCATGGAGATGTTATTGATTTGTTTTGAATGTTAAAGGAATATCAATGTTTTTTACAATGTGAACATTATTTTGGTAACAAAACAAGTTGTTTTACTCACCCATAGCACTTTGGTGTCATTTGGAGCAGTTTCGTAGATGTAGTTTAGCGATATCCGTTAACGTGAGTGCTTGGGGCAGGCGATTGCAGTCACCAAATAACACAAAGTTGATCACTTTTCAAATTACAGAAGCTCAATGTCTTCGTCTACACTTTCGTTTGAGTCAAAAGTGGCCATAGTTTCGAGTAGATGAGGAGGACAGTGCGCATGTGCTCATTCATAGCTGTTTTGCACATAAGAAGACGCTAATAACTTTTCTGTTGCGAGCGACACATGGAAGAAGATTCAGACTTTGAGGCTGAAGAGGACTTATGGAGGACTGAGGACTGAAGAGGAGTATACGGATGAGGAGACAGAATGGATACGGAAAGAATGAAGCGGAGACAGTTTTAGGAGCAGCAGAGAACAGCCATCGGTTTCGCATTACTTCTCAGAATCGTGCGCTGAATCCGCTGGCCTTCTTTCTTTTCCTTTGCTGGTAAAAAATCGTCCGGACTGAAGTGGGTACTGCAAACACGATGGTCCAAACGTCTTACAGCTTTGCCTTTCATGTTTGGGTCCTGAGAGCTGAGAGCGAAATCAGCTGTGACTCCGCACATGCGCACTGTCCTCCTCATCTACTCGAAACTATGGATAAATCTCGGATTAGAGGCACTTTTGACTCAAACGAAAGTGTAGACTAAGACATTGAGCTTCTGTAATTTGAAAAGTGATAAAGTTTGTGTTATTTGGTGACTGCAATCGCCTGCCCCGAGCACTCACGTTAACGGATATCGCTACACCACAACATCTACGAAACTGCTCCAAATGACACCAAAGTGCTATGGGTGAGTAAAACAACTTGTTTTATTACCGACATAAGGTTCAGATTGTAAAAAAAAGCGTTAATATTCCTTTAAACAGTATTGCATTGAATTTATCTAATCTATCTTACATTTATTTAGCATATTAACATGTGTTTTTCTGGCTTGTTATCATCTTATCATCATTTATGAAAGTTCAGAAATACACAATCGTCCTCATACTTTTGTCAGGCAGTGTATACGTACATATGTAAATAAAGAGTTAAGTGAGAAATTCAAAATGTGATGAAACACATCATTTTCCACACGAATACCGAAGAGATAAAGCACGTTCGTATTTTTCCCAACACCTTCCCACCGACCTTATGTCCCGCTTTTCTTTCCTACAGCTCCACAGACACATGGACATTACAGCCTATACGGTCCTGCTATAATTGAATAAAGCAGCGCTCCTCCTGCACCGCCATAACACGACGCCACAACCGCCACACAGGCTCATAAACACAGGGACCGGGCGGCGAATCAAGAGCCCCGCTGCCTGATGGGAAATCCCCCGGCCGCGCGTCGCCATGGAAACCTAATGATCTCAAAGGGAAGAGCATCTGCCTGGTGCCTTATAGTTATAGGGTCGGGCAGTTTGCAGTTTATTACCAGGAATAAGTTATTTCTTTTCTCTTAAAGATAACGCCGGAGACGGACGGAGCGTTTGATGAAGTTGGAGGAGACAGGAGCAGGCAGGGAAATGTACGGAGAGAGAGAAGGGGCTATGGGGAAAGGAATAAGAATGTATATGTCTCGTACAGTGAGCCAGGGTCTGAATACTAAATGAGAATGAAGATTGGACTGATTTAAAGTCTTCTCTCGAACAGTAAACACTCTATTCCACCCTGTGAGGTCACGTGGTAATACAGGAAGTGCTTTATTCATTTGTTAATTTTCTTCCACTTAATCCGTGGTTTAGTTTAGTTTAGTTTTGTTCAGGGGTGCTCAACCTTTTTTTAACCGGGATCTACTTTTTGAGGTTGATGGTGTGTCGAAATCTACGACACACACACACCTTAGTCCTGGTTCAGACCTGGTTTAGTCTTGGTTTAGAACTAGTTTAATCTTGGTTTAGTCTTGGTTTAGTCCTGGTTTAGTCTTTGTTTAGAACTAGTTTAATCTTGGTTTAGTCTTGGTTTAGTCCTGGTTTAGTCCTGGTTTAGTCCTGGGCCCCTACTGTCAGCTAATCTGTCCTTTTGATGCAGAAATAATACGATAATATGACTCACCTGAATGTATCGGCGAATTTCGCCGAAAGGTGAGGGATTTTCATGCCTGCAGTGAAGCGACGAAGCACGTAGCAGTCCCACCACTTTTGTCTGCGACTCCACACCAACACGTTCATTTCTACGGACTGACCCGCAAAACGCCGTGGCCAAAAACCTTGTCCTTCTCTGTCTCTGTCTCCAGCAACTCTAGGCTACTTCCGTAGACATTGAGCACGCTTGCTGCGCATGACCTTGTCATGTCATCCGGGGTGCATGCGCAAAAAAATCGGATTTCACAAAAAAATCGGAATTGAGCATTAAGCCCTGGTGATCGACTGACACTCGGTTTATTATTAGGATCCCCATTAGCTGTGCTTTACAGCCAGATAGTCTTCCTGGGGTCCTTGTTAAAAAGCACAAAGTACAAAAGATACATCAATACATTTCAATAAATATCACACATGACAGACAACAGGTGCATCACACACATCAACATCTCTATAAAGAGACAGCAAAAATCAAAGTCTGCAATTTGTTGATATTCCACAACAGTAGTCAATCCCGATGTAATTTTTTGTTTTCCTTTAAAGTCCAACTTCTGTTCTGTTTCAATGAGCCTCAAAGGCAAAATGTTCCGTCCTTTTATCGCTCTATAGATAAAGGTGTGTTGGAGAAAATTTGTATTTGCTTTTGGAATTTTAAACCGTCCTTTCTAATGCATGTCTAATGCCGTAACCGTGTGGTTCTCTGTTATTCTCAAACTGACCGGACAAAAATAGTGGATTTTTTTTTATTTTAATACTTTCCATGTGGAGAATAATAAAGAAGCCAGTGCTTGATCCTGAACCTTGAGTTAGTTTTAGTTATTCTACTGGTTCTGTAAGGGCAGTTTAGTGCAACACGAGCTGCTTTGTTCTGTGGTGCGGGTCGCGGGGGCAACAGTCCAAACAGATCTGCCGCCCAGATCTCCTCGCCCCAGCCATGGGTCCACGGGAGGACGGCCCCATGTCGCTCCATCGGGCAACAGACCTTGATACATTTCTTGTCATGGGGGCTCTCTACCGGTCTCTCAGACACTTGGGGCGAGGTGGGTTAAGTGTCTTGCCCAAGGACACAACAACAGCATTCATTCATCTGTGGGAGCTGGAATTGTACTGCCAACCTGTGGGTCAGTGGATCTGACCGCTCAACCAATGATGTTATTTGGAGAGCGGGATTCAAACTGCCAACCTTTGGATCAGTGGACAAAGTGCTTTACTGTGTTTTTAAAAACCACACACCTTCACTAGAATCATTTGGGTGATTTCAGACCTGCAGTTACCAATCTCCACTGAATGTTACCGCAAAACATTCAGAGTTTATTTGTACAAAAAGAGCAATCATACAGTTTATGAGGATATGGGAATTTTACCATTCCTAAAGTGAGAAGCACTAGAAGAAGCTTTTCAGTGTCAGTGTGTGGAGTACAACTGTGGAACAGTCTGACTAAACCAGGACTAAACCAGGACCAAACCAGGACCAAACCAGGACCAAACCAGGACCAAACCAGGACCAAACCAGGACTAAACCAGGGGTACAGCTGTGGAACAGTCTGGGGCTGGAACATAAGCAATGTCAAAGTATTTATCACTTTAAATCTCTCTTTAAACAAAGTGTGTGGTCACAGTACAGAGAAAATAACATCTAATACTCATGTCTCATGCATTCATGTCACATATGTCTAATTACCCTTGTGGTATTCTGTATTACCATTGTTGGTATTTTAAATCTGTTCAAGATCATGTCATGTGTCCAATTACCTTATGGTACTCCTTATTTACCATTGATGGTATTCCTAAATACTTCTGTTACCAGTGGTAACATGTGTGTGTGCTTTTGTAAATAGATTTATGGGTCTGTATGTGATTGTGTGTGGTTTTACGCACATCATTACACAAATTACTTTGAGGCATTCCCTGCGAACTAGGAAGCGTCTTTTGTTTTGTGGTAGTAGATTTCTGAAGATGGGATGGGTTAAAAAACAAGTTTATCTTCTACCCACCCACCCCTTACCTGGCCAGCCAAATGATATCTCTCTGTATTTCCTATACACCGCGATACCATTTGGACACTCTCCATCCACTCTCGCTCCTCCGGTTCCAAGATGGTGACGTCAGTGCACCCGCCTTTGCCCGCAAAGTCACTCTTAAGCAGCGGAAGTTCCGCCTCAGTTTTGAATCAAGATGGCGCAATCTCTGATTGGTTCACTTAGCTGTCTGTCTACGCCCAACTGCAGCGCATTCTGTGGATCAAACGTTACCAGACTCACTCGCTGGTACAGCGATGAGTCATGGATTCTTCCAGGCAAACCCACCCCATTTCGAGGTTTTTTTTTTTTGTTTGTTTTTTTCCAATGTCTGAATCAATTGAATTGACTGTGCAGGATGCATACTTCTGTACCCTTTTATGTTTACAAATGTATGGCAAGCTCGGAAAAAAACAAAAAAAACCGAAGGTAAAAGGAGCTGTTCACTTGAAAACTACCGCTTCATGACGTCACGAGGTGGAACAGAGCGTTTTGAGCTTTGGAGATCTAGACAGACTGATAAAAGGTTACTCAAACGTGTGTGAATGAAACAAAACACAACTGCAGGTCTGTTTTTGATGAATAAACCAATCAAACAATCTCTGAATCAAAGAATTGTCCTTGTGGATCAATAAAATCTGTGTCCTTGTGGATCAATAAAATGTCTAAGAATAAACAACATTCTAACATGGTTTAAAGCTCACAAGAGTTAATTTTATGGACCTTTAAGTTGCATTCTTGCAAACTCTAACACACTCTTGACTGCGTTTACGTCAGTCTGGCTTCTACTTACTTAAGCTGTTTTCACCAGAGAAGATTCTTAAGTGTGCTCTTCATCTGCTCGTACGTCACGGGTCCTCTGGAGTACAGACATGTAGAGTGACATTAATCACAGTAATCTCAAAAGAATCAAGTTTGGAGAAGAAAAAGTCCAAGTCCTGTGTATTTTGTACTTGGAAAAGTATTTGAGATTATGATTAGATTTACCGTTTATTTTTTTAATGAGCTCTAATGATGTTTTTTGGGTGAGAAATCGGCCACCTGCTAGTCCTGGTTTAGTCTTGGTTTAGTCCACTTCTAGCCCTGGTTTAGTCCTGGTTTAGTCCACTTCTTGTCCTGGTTTAGTCCACTTCTAGTCCTGGTTTAGTCCACTTCTTGTCCTGGTTTAGTCCACTTCTTGTCCTGGTTTAGTCCACTTCTTGTCCTGGTTTAGTCCACTTCTTGTCCTGGTTTAGTCCACTTCTGGCCCTGGTTTAGTCCACTTCTGGCCCTGGTTTAGTCCTGGTTTAGTCCACTTCTTCTCCTGGTTTAGCCCTGGTTTAGTCCACGTCTAGTCCTGGTTTAGTCCACGTCTAGTCCTGGTTTAGTCCACTTCTAGCCCTGGTTTAGTCCTGGTTTAGTCCACTTCTTGTCCTGGTTTAGTCCTGGTTTAGCCCACTTCTAATCCTGGTTTAGTCCACTTCTAGTCCTGGTTTAGTCCTGGTTAGGTCCACTTCTAATCCTGGTTTAGTCCACTTCTTGTCCTGGTTTAGTCCACTTCTTGTCCTGGTTTAGTCCACCTCTAGCCCTGGTTTAGTCCACTTCTAGTCCTGGTTTAGTCCTGGTTTAGTCCACTTCTAGTCCTGGTTTAGTCCACTTCTTGTCCTGGTTTAGTCCACTTCTGGCCCTGGTTTAGTCCTGGTTTAGTCCACTTCTTGTCCTGGTTTAGCCCTGGTTTAGTCCACGTCTAGTCCTGGTTTAGTCCACGTCTAGTCCTGGTTTAGTCCACGTCTAGTCCTGGTTTAGTCCACTTCTAGCCCTGGTTTAGTCCTGGTTTAGTCCACTTCTTGTCCTGGTTTAGTCCTGGTTTAGCCCACTTCTAATCCTGGTTTAGTCCACTTCTAGTCCTGGTTTAGTCCTGGTTAGGTCCACTTCTAATCCTGGTTTAGTCCACTTCTTGTCCTGGTTTAGTCCACTTCTTGTCCTGGTTTAGTCCACCTCTAGCCCTGGTTTAGTCCACTTCTAGCCCTGGTTTAGTCCTAGTTTAGTCCACTTCTAGTCCTGGTTTAGTCCTGGTTTAGTCCACTTCTAGCCCTGGTTTAGTCCTAGTTTAGTCCACTTCTAGTCCTGGCTTAGTCCACTTCTAGTCCTGGTCTAGTCCTGGTTTAGTTCCATAATGCCATTTAGCCTATATTATTTCATGGAGACAAAAAAACAAAACAAAAAACAAAACAAAACAAAAAAACAACATAAACGATAATATTTTTTATTTGGAATTTGGTGGAAATGTTGTCAGTAGTTTATAGACTCAAACAAAAATGTTCCTTTTGCCCAAACACAAACCTATAAGTAGTAAAATCAGAAAAACTGATCATTTTGCAGTGGTCTCTTATTTTTTTCCAGAGAACTGTACACCGTGTTGCTTTAAATAGGCTATAGTACGTTCATCCACTACGCAATAAGGTCATTTCAATTTCATTAGACTCATATGTCCTGTACTTAAACGTGGATTTCTTAATAGCACTTGAAGCGATGCGGTCTCTAGCGTAAAGACACATTTCTGAGATATTACTCTCAGCTCTATATTCACTGTTTTAGCGGCGCCGTTCTTGTTTACCGCGCTATAATTACTGTATATTCAATCTACAGCCGAGTGCCCTTGAAGACGTGTATGATTATGAGGCGTATTATGGAGGATGGATGCTCCGCGGGCCCACTCCACTGAAAACGCCACCACGGTTCTCACATGTTCAGAATCAAATGAAATGCCGGGCTTGTGAAGTGAGAGGAGCTGAATGCGTCCTAATGGGCTCGTGCTGTTTACGGCGCGTCGCTCTGGAGCCTATTGTGTCCGGACGCTAATGCTAGCTCCTTTCATTAGCCTCATCAGTGTGGGTGTGATGTCGGGAGAAGTGGACTGGAAAGTAAATAAAGCATGATGTAAACACGTGACCGAGCGGGATGTGGCGTGACAGTGCTGTGGTGGGTGAAGCTTTAGCCCCCCGACCAGAGGGTACACACTTTAAATCTAAGGCTACGTTCACACGACAACGCTCCAGGATTTTTTTCTTTTAAATGCGGGTTGAAAAAAAATTGCGTCCACACATGTCGGATCAGTAAATATTCGCGTCCAGAAGAAAACAGAGCGCTGAGTGAAAATGATGTAATGCATACACCACACCGATATGTGGCACTGTAAACAGGAAACAGCCAGAGCCACCGGAAACGCAACACTACAAAGAGAGCATGCGCATAAAAGTCCTTTCTCTTCCGCAAACAAACAAACGCAAGAAGATAATAATGATGGCGAACGCACGAACAAAAACCGACTCTTTCGTTTGGACCGACGACGAAGTGGAGTTACTTCTACGAGTTACGATGGATTACAAAACACGTCAGTATCAGCAGAACGTCAACTGGGAGTCCTGCCAAAGCAGATGATGACGGCATCGCGACATCATCATTTTCCAACAGCTGCATTTTGCTCGTCCACACGACAACGCGACCCCCGGCGTTCACAGATTTCTCCACTCTGAAACTTGGGTTTCAAAAAACACCGTTTTCGTCCCACACCCAAAACGCTGGCGCCATGTGGATGAAAGGCCAAAACGAATATTCACCTGGTATGACTAAGACCTGGTTTAGTCCTGGTTTAGTCCTGGTTTCGTCCCTGGTTTCGTCCCTGGTTTCGTCCCTGGTTTCGTCCCTGGTTTCGTCCCTGGTTTCGTCCCTGGTTTCGTCCCTGGTTTAGACCTTCTTTAGTCCCTGATTTAGTTCTGGTTTAGTCCTGGTTTAGTCCCTGGTTCAGTCCCTGGTTTAGTCCTTCTTTCCTCCTGGTTTAGTCCTGGTTTAGTCCCTGGATTAGTCCTGGTTTAGACCTTCTTTAGTCCTGGTTTAGTCCCTGGTTCAGTCCCTGGTTTAGTCCTGGTTTAGTTCCTGGTTCAGTCCCTGGTTTAGCCCTGGTTAAGTCCTGGCCTTCGATTAAGAAAATAAAACTGGAGAATGAAGTAAGTACAGATCACCGGTGGTGGTCTTGAAAATAAGCAATTAAAGATGGCTCAAACATGCACTTATGCCTCTAAATACAACTCTGAGTGTCGAGTGGATTACGTTTTGGTATGTTCTGAATTGAACTTTAAGCCCTCCAGGCTTCTTGGTCCGTGGTACTTTGAGCTTCAGCGTCTGTATTCTCTGCCCCTCTTCTGTACCATATATTCACTGTCCATTGAAGCAGCAGTTTTCACGTTAACAACTGCCTTTTTTACCTCGAGTTCAATAGAAAATGGCAATTCCGTGACAATCACTGCATGCACATGGTAGGATCGGATTGGATTTCTACAAATCCGATCCTGTTACTCGGCGGGTGGTCTGTCCTATAACCCAAGTGCACATGAAACTCGTGTAATCGGATAATGGTCAGCGACGCTACGCTATGTGGCGCTGTAGTCCAACTACTTCCGGGTGATGGCTACTCAATAAAAACACAACAAACTATGTGGCGGTATACAAAGATGGCGCTCAACGAGTTTGACGGAGCAGCATCAGTGTACGTGTTGTGCATTCTTTCTTCGCAGCCATGTGAAGGCAACAATCGCTACTGACAACTACATATGTGGATGCTCCAAACACACTTTCGTTGTTCTTTCTTGTGCAATGACAAATACTTGAAATCTGAATCTTATGACGGCGTCGGCGCCTCCTGCCACTTCCGGGTGAAATCCCTGGCGAAAATTCCCGCGCATGCACAGTACGTCAATCCCATCCGATATCGTGCACAAGGCAGTACCAAGCGGATTACTATCAGCCTAAGCCAGGGGTTCCAATCGGATTCGGGAAACCAATCCCTAAACGATCTTTAGCCTGGGCACATGAATTCGATACGATCCCAATCCGTTTGCAATTGGATTACACTCGTCCATGTGCACGCAGTGACTGAATGAAACAAAACACACCTCCAGGTCTGTTTGTGATGAGGAGACGACATTACAACATACAAGCAGATTAGAAACCGGCGTAATATGGGCCCTTTAAAGTGTGGTTACCGGTTTGTTCGTCTTTCTGCAGTGTAATGTTGTTCGTAAATACAGTCGTGATGGATTTGACTGTAGCTGCTTGTGCTGGTTTGGCAGTTTTAGCACCAGGCCCTGTGCGTCAGCCTTATTTAAGAACACGCTATTACCAAACACCTCCACCTGCTCGACCGAAATAACAGGTGTACAGGCACACTGACTGCTCTGCATCATCTCACGCTTCCACGGCATCGTCTGACCCACTTATCTGCATCCTCTGCTCCATCTGACGTTCTCTCTGCTCCATCTGACCCTCTCCTCTGCTCCATCTGACCCTCTCCTGTGCATCCTCTGCTCCATCTGACCCTTCCTCTGCATCCTCTGCTCAATCTGACCCTCTCCTCTGCATCTTCTTTTCACCATCTGACCCTCTCCTCTGGATCCTCTGCTCCATCTGACCCTCTCCTCTGCATCATCTGCTCCTTCTGACCCTATCCTCTGCATCCTCTGCTCCATCTGACCCTCTCCTCTGCATCATCTGCTCCTTCTGACCCTCTCCTCTGCTCCATCTGACCCTATCCTCTGCATCCTCTGACCCTATCCTCTGCATCCTCTGACCCTATCCTCTGCATCCTCTGACCCTCTCCTCTGCTCCATCTGACCCTATCCTCTGCATCCTCTGACCCTATCCTCTGCATCCTCTGACCCTATCCTCTGCATCCTCTGACCCTATCCTCTGCATCCTCTGACCCTATCCTCTGCTCCATCTGACCCTATCCTCTGCATCCTCTGCTTCATCTGACCCTCTCCTCTGCATCTTCTGCTCCATCTGACCCTCTCCTCTGCTCCATCTGACCCTATCCTCTGCATCCTCTGACCCTATCCTCTGCTCCATCTGACCCTCTCCTCTGCATCCTTAGTTCCATCTGACCCTCTCCTCTGCATCCTTTGTTCCATCTGACCCTCTCCTCTGCATCTTCTGCTTCATCTGACCCTCTCCTCTGCATCTTCTGCTTCATCTGACCCTCTCCTCTGCATTTCTTCTTCATCTGACCCTCTCCTCTGCATCTTCTGCTTCATCTGACCCTCTCCTCTGCATCCTTTGCTTCATCTGACCCTCTCCTCTGCATCTTCTTCTACATCTGACCCTCTACTCTGCATCTTCCTCTCCATTTGCATCCTTTGCTCTTACACCAACCAAATCACAACATCCACTTCCTCTACACTTCTTGGTTCACTGGTGCTTCCAACCTCAGCATCTGTATTCTCCGTCCTCCTCTGTACCACATCCTCACTGTTCCTCCAATTTTGAATATGACAAAAATGACATTATCTTGAAACCAGATCATTCAGATTGTGAATGACGTCAGGTAGTCAAAACAAGTCTAAAATTCGAGGTAAATGTGCCTATCGCAGGTCTGGTGTTGCAGTGCACACAGAGCTACATTAACTGAATATAAAGTTTATTTGAGGAGCAAGCGCTTTTTCAAAACTACAATACTTCTTGATGTTTTGAGACTCCAGCTCGTACATCTGATACTCGCCGTTTGCATGAAATCAGATATTTGCAGCGCTAATATGCTCCGACTGGCTCTGTGCACGAAAAAACAGTCTATGTGAGGGTTTTTATACCGACCGACGACAGCAGCCGAGGAGGAGGAGGAGGAAGAGGCACAGTGCCACCTACAGGCGGCTCTGAGACTGAAACACAAGAAACACAGAGGAACGAGGAGGTTTGAAGGGACTGTGGAGCCTGGGTTTTGGCTGGTTTAAAAAAAAAAAGGTAAAACAATCAGAACTGAACCTGTGTCTCCAGATCCTCCACCTGCAGATAGAGACGCGTCCAGGACTAAACCAGGACTAAACCAGGACTAAACCAGATAGAGACACATCCAGGACAAACCAGGAGTAAACCAGGACTAAACCAGATAGAGACACGTCCAGGTTTGTGTCAGTTTATGGACAGGCTCATGTGAAGCTCAGAACCTCCAGAATTCACTCACTTCACCACATCAAAACTGGGACTAAACCAGGACTACACCAGGAACTAAACCAGGACTAGTCTAGGAACTAAACCAGGACTAAACCAGGACCAGACCAGAAACTAAACCAGGACTAGACCAGGATTAAACCAGGACTAAACCAGGACTAGACCAGGGACTAAACCAGGACTAGACCAGGATTAAACCAGGACTAGACCAGGTACTAAATCAGGACTAAACCAGGACTAGACCAGGTACTAAACCAGGACTAGACCAGGATTAAACCAGGACTAGACCAGGTACTAAACCAGGACGAGACCAGGAACTAAACCAGGAACTAAACCAGGACTAGACTAGGAACTAAACTAGGACTAAACCAGGACAAGACCAGGATCTAAACCAATACTAGACCAGGACTAGACCAGGAACTAAACCAGGACTAGACCAGGACTAGACCAGGACCTAAACCAGGATTTAATCAGGACTAAACCAGGACTAGACCAGGAACTAAACCAGAACTAGAAAGGGACTTGACCAGGAACTAAACTAGGACTAGACCAGGATTAGACCAGGACTAGACCAGGAACTAAACCAGGATTTAATCAGGACTAAACCAGGAACTAAACCAGGAACTAAACCAGGACTAGACCAGGACTAGACCAGGAACTAAACCAGGACTAGGCCAGGAACTAAACCAGGACTAGACCAGGACTTTACCAGGAACTAAACTAGGACTAAACCAGGACTAGACCAGGATCTAAACCAGGACTAGACCAGGATCTAAACCAGGACTAGACCAGGAACTAGAAAAGGACTAGACCAGGAACTAAACTAGGACTAGACCAGGATTAGACCAGGACTAGACCAGGAATTAAACCAGAACTAGACCAGGAACAAAACTGGGTCTAGAAAGGACTAGACAAGGAACTAATCCAGGACTAGACCAGGAACTAAATCAGTTCTAAAAAGGACTAGACAAGGAACTAATCCAGGACTAGACCAGGAACTAAATCAGTTCTAAAAAGGACTAGACCAGGACTAAACCAGTTCTGAAAAGGACTAGACTAGGAACTAAACCAGTTCTAAAAAGGACTAGACTAAAACTAGACTAGGAACTAAATTGGGTCTAGAAAGGACTAAACAGGACTAAATCAGGAACTAAACCAGTTCTAAAAAGGACTAAACCAGGAACTAAACGAGTTCTAAAAAGGACTAGACCAAGACTAGACCAAGAACTAAACCAGATAGAGACACGTCCAGGTTTGTCTCAGTCTCAGGTTCTGGACAGACTCGTGTGAAGCTCAGGACCTCCAGAAGTCCCTCCCTGAGCTGCAGAGTCATGATGAGGTTCAGGTCGTGGTCAGAACTGAGTGTCCGATTTAAAATTCCATAAACGTTGCCTGTCCCTGTCCCCAGATACGAGAGACATGTTCAAATCTAATGCAGCTTTTAGTGGTGACAGCTCTAATGTTGATTTATTCTTAATTACAGAAACATTGGACATGATGGACAAGTTGATTCGGTTTTAATTTGGTGTTTTGGTCCACGACAATCATCTAATCAGAAAGCAGAATGAGCCACACATGATTATTATTTGGGTTGCCACTTTCAGTGCTGAAATCCAGTTGGTTGAAACCTAAAATGTCTCTCTCTGATCTGGACGGTCTCAACCTAAACCCCAGAACCTGCACCAGTCCTGAGTCAGTGCTAGTGCAGCCTCTGCAGCTCAGGGGGGAATTCTGGAGGCTCAAATCTCCACATGAGCCTGTCCAGAAACATGTGTCTATCTGCAGGCGAAGGATCTGGAAAGCCAAAATGAGAAATACTTATTAAAAACATTTGACAGCGTTATAATTTTATGATGACTGAAGAAACTCTGTCCTCGTACTCTACATGAACGCACAAGTACAAATAAATATTATATAACTGCTTAAATTCCACCAAATGGTTTAAAAACCAAACAGAAACCAAACTTCCTGTGTGGAGTTTGGATGTTCTTTGCATGTTCTTCCCGTGTCTGTGTTTTCCCCCATCAACACAAAAACATGCTCCAGGTAAAATCCTCCAGCTGAGGTCCTGACCAAAGCCGAGCAACAAGATCATGGAGAAAGAAAAAAAAAAAAAAAGATGCACTACGTGATATTTTGTTGGGGTAACTGACCACCTGCTTGTCTTCTTTTTTTTTTCCCTGAATGTTTTTTTATTGGTTTTCAAAGAAAAGATTCATAGTTATACAGCAAAATTGTATAATATTATTCATGACTTTGTGATCGTTTCCCAAATTCTGCAAGCGCGTTTTACCGATCACAGGACGTGTTCAGCATTCAAATGATCCGAGAAGCTTCGGTGATCGGAAAATTGTTTTTGACAAAAGCTCCAAATCACGGCGTTCTTGTTGATCGTCCCATCTTCGTTCTTTTTATAAATAAAGTCGCAGTTAAAAGTCCCTGGCAGCGATTCGCACCTCGCCCCCTGAGTTGAGTCCATGTCCGTTTCCTCCAGACTTTATTTGTTTGATTAGCGACGTAGGTGGAAGTGACGCCACTGCCAAGTCGCCTACGGGTCCTTCAATGGGACAAAATGGGCGCGCATTGAATTGCCTCATAATTGTGTTAATTTTTATACTGCGTTAATTTGCAGTGTAATTAATTAATCTAATTAACGCTCTAATTACACAACTATTATTTCCTGAGAAAGTCCATCCAGGGTGTCCACGCCTCCTCAAATTCTTGTGTTTTACCTCTAATGATGTAGCTTAGTTTTTCCAGTGGAACACATGTCATTTCTTTTATCCAGGACGTTCAGAAGAAACTTCAGTCTCTTTCCATGACAAAGACTGTCCTCCAGGTCTGCAGGAGGCCAAAGACCAGTCTGACTTTTAGAGCTGATAGTAAATTTGTCCGGATATATTCCGAGGACACACAGTTTTGCCAAGAAAGGCACTTGGATGCAAACCACAACTTTCCAAAAAGCTGCTAAAGGACATTCCCAAACACAGTGAATTAAAGGAAAATTAACGTTTTTTACAATCTGAGCCTTATTTCGGTAATAAAACAAGTTGTTTTACTCACCCATAGCATTTTGACGTCATTTGGAGCATTTCTGGAGATGTTTTAGATTAGCGATCTCCATAACGCGAGTTCTCGGAGCATATGTGTCCCACCGCGGAAGCTGAGGGCACATGTTGGCATTACAGATTAGGAAATGCATTTTTTGTGTGTTTTTTTTTTGTTTTTGTTCCAAAATTTGTGATTTTCGTTTTTTTGCAGACTGTGCTAGTTGAGATCATGAAGAAGCCTCTCCATGTTTCAGATAACAGCATTAGTGACGTTAAAAACATATATTTTTAATTTTAAAAATGCTTGCTAGGCAAGGAGGGCTGAAGAAACCAAACTTCGAGAAGGATTTTCTCGGATTTAGAAAATGTGGTATGGCTGCTTTCAAATAGAGACAACCTTTTTAAATATGGTCCGATTTTCACATGTAAGACATCATTGGAAAGCTTAGAACCTGTACTTTCAGAATCTGAATAACTCCAAATGCCTCTGAGACGACTTGCGGGCTCAGATTCCGTGGTGGGATACATATGATTGCGGTCTCAAAATAACACAAACTTTAGCACTTTTCAAATCATAGAAGCTCAATGTCTTAGTCTACGCTTTCGTTTGAGTCAAAAGTGGCCTCTAATCTGAGATTTATCCATAGTTTCGAGTAGATGAGGAGGCCAGTGCGCATGTGCGCAGTTACAGCTTATTTCGCTCTCAGCTCTCAAACATGAAACGCAAAGCTGTAAATTATGGATAAATCTCGGATTAGAGGCCACTTTTGACTCAATTGAAAGTGTAGACTAAGACATTGAGCTATGATTTGAAAAGTGCTAAAGTTTGTGTTATATGGAGACCGCAAACATGTGCCCCGAGAACTCACGTTACGGATATCGCTAAACTAAAACATCTCCGGAAATGCTCCATATGACACCAAAGTGCTATGGGTGAGTAAAACAACTTGTTTTATTACCGAAATAAGGCTCAGATTGTAAAAAAACGTTAATTCTCCTTTAAGGGCCACCTGCTCCACCTGCTGGTCTTACAGGTCAGATCTGTGGAGTGTTTTATTTGTATTTATTTCAACAAATCTCTTCAACTTTTTTCTGATAATGCTGCTAAAGCATAATGAACAAAAACTGCTTTTTCTTTATACAAATGTGATCTTTTTTTTCCCTTTGTAATAAAGTCTTCTATTCTCTTAAGTGTCCTTGCTGAAAATGAAAACTATAATTGAAAAGTTTGAAAGCGTGTGCTGAGGACGGGTCTAGTCTCTTTGTTCAGACGGAGCGTTTGAATTATAGACTGTATGAAGAAGTGAGGTCGCCCACAGCGCTCGGCTCCAGTCAAATGAAGCTCACCGAGGCCGGCAGTTATTGGGGTGAATTTGGCGCTGAGGTCCATATTAAGAATTTTGAGTATCGTAGCAACTAAAGAGTGATCCGAAACGAGACTTTTGAAGGTTTAGCAGGAAGTGGGCGCTAAGCATCACAATCAATGAAACATTTTGCTGACGCTAGCAGAAAAAAGCAGCTGATTAGTCTGATATTAATGTTCATATCTTTATTTACGGACAAAATAGCAAAAGAAAAACATCAGGATTTTGTAGAGCGGGTTTATACGAACTAGGCCTGTCAGTTTAATGCGTTAATTAGATTAATTAATTACACTGTAAATTAATGCGTTATAAAAAATGAACATAGTTAATTATGAGTGGAAATTCAATGCGTGTATTTTAAATTTGGCGTGCGGCGAGCAAATCGCTGCCAGGGCCTTTGAACAGCAAGTTTATTTATAAAAAGAACGAAGACGGGACGATTAACAAGAACGCCGTGATTTGAAGCTTTTGTCAAAAAGAATTTTCCGATTACCGAAGCTGCTCCAGCCTGACGGATCATTTGAACGATAAACACGTCCAGACAAGTTCCATTGTTACCGGTGAGCGCACTTGAACAAACCACCAAACCACCAAACCACCAAACCAACAAACCACCAAACCACCAAACGGCAAACCAACAAACCACCAAACGGCAAACCAACAAACCACCAAACAGCAAACCACCAAACCACCAAACCAACAAACCACCAAACCAACAAACCAACAAACCACCAAACCATCAAAGCAACAAACGGCAAACCACCAAACCAACAAATTAAAAAAAAAACACCAAACCAACAAACCAAACCAACAAATTAAAAAACCACCAAACGACCAAACCACCAAACGGCAAACCACCAAACCAACAAGCCACCAAATCAACAAACCACCAAACCACCAAACGACCAAACCACGCTCGCAGAATTTGGGAAACAAATGAGCAAAGTGACCACTTGAAAACTGACAAACTCAATCACAAAGTGCGTTTGTTCGTTCATTCGCTCACTTACAATCTCTCTCTCACACTCTTAAAATGTGATTAATTAGATTGATTAATTACAAATCCTGTAATTAATTAATTAGATTAATTTTTTAAATCGCCTGACAGCACCAATACAAACATTGTAAGACCAAAAAGACGAGAGGAGTGAGAGAACAGTGACAATTTTTCAACGTAAAGTGAACTGGAGCCAGAGTCGGTGGAGACTATTTGGAAGGCGTCGGCGAGCAGTTTAGTTAAGTCCGTTTATATAAAGATTATGATTTGAATCTGAGCCGCCATCTTGTCTTCATCGTGCCTTTCCCTCACTGGAAACGGAAAAAAAACAAATGAATCTAGTGCCGTTACACAGTTAAAATCCTGTTAACAGTAATGCATTTGGTGAGCTTATGTAGCCACAGCCGCCCTGGGGCACAGTGACTGAAATAAGGCTGCCGATCTGTGCCTTCTGCTCCTCTGGCACTCACCACAATCGTACAGGACAACGTCAGAGAAATGTCTTGCCCAGGGACACAACAACTGCAAACACTGTTATTATGAGGTTTGAAGCAACTTTAAGTTAGAGGAGCCACTTTGTCCCAATACTACTACTACTAGCATTACTACTACTACTACTGTTACTACTACTACTGCTGCTGCTGCTACTACTGTTAATACTACTACTACTACTGCTGCTACTACTGCTGCTGCTGCTACTACTGTTAATACTACTACTACTGCTGCTGCTGCTACTACTGCTGCTGCTACTACTACTGTTACTTCTACTACTACTACTACTGTTACTGCTACTGCTACTACTGTTCCTGCTACTACTACTACTGTTACTGCTACTACTACTACTGTTACTGCTACTACTACTACTGCTACTACTACTACTACTGCTACTACTGCTGCTGCTGCTACTACTGTTAATACTACTACTGCTGCTGCTACTACTACTGTTACTACTACTACTACTGTTACTACTACTACTGCTGCTGCTGCTACTACTACTGCTGCTGCTGCTACTACTGTTAATACTACTACTACTGCTGCTACTACTACTGCTGCTGCTGCTACTACTGTTAATACTACTACTGCTGCTGCTACTACTACTGTTACTACTACTGCTGCTGCTGCTGCTGCTGCTGCTACTACTGTTAATACTACTACTGCTGCTGCTACTACTACTGTTACTACTACTACTACTACTACTACTACTGTTACTACTACTACTACTACTGCTGCTGCTGCTGCTACTACTGTTAATACTACTACTACTACTGCTGCTACTACTGTTAATACTACTACTGCTGCTGCTACTACTACTGCTACTACTACTGTTACTTCTACTACTACTGTTCCTGCTACTACTACTGTTACTACTACTGTTGCTACTACTACTACTACTACTACTGTTGCTACTACTACTACTACTACTACTGTTGCTACTACTACTACTGTTGCTACTACTACTACTACTACTACTACTGCTACTACTTCTACTGCTACTACTACTACTACTACTACTACTCCTACTACTACTCCTACTACTACTACTACTACTACTACTACTACTACTACTGCTCCTACTACTACTACTTCTGCTACTACTACTAGTAGTACTACTACTACTGCTGCTACTACTACTACTACTGCTGCTGCTGCTGCTGCTGCTGCTACTACGGCGGCACGGTGGCTGAGTGGTTAGCGCTCTTGCTCCACAGCAAGAAGGTTCTGGGTTCGATCCCCGGGTCGCCCAGGCCTTTCTGTGTGTGTTCTGTGTGAAGTTTGCATGTTTCTCCCCGTGTCTGGGTGGGTTTTCTCCGGGCACTCCGGTTTCCCCCACCAACCCAAAACATGCACCAGAGGTACCTTCAGCTGAGGTCCTGACCAAACCGAAGCAAGAAGATCATGGAGATGGTCGCCGGGCGCAGAAGTGTGCTGCCCACTGCTCCTGATATATATACAGTATATAGGATGGGTTAAAATGCAGAGAAGAATTTCTCCAGTGTGAGATCAATAAAGTCACTTCTGCTACTGATACTGCTACTACTACTACTACTACTACTTTTGGTACTGCTACTACTGTTTTTACTACTACAAGTGCTTCTACTACTACTATTACTGTTACTACTGCTACTACTGTTTCTACTACTACTACTACTACAACAAGTGCTATTACTACTACCACTACCACTACTGCTGCTACTGCTACTACTACTACTACTACTACTACCACTACTACTATTAATACAACTGCTTCCACTACTCCGTTCGCCCCCGACTGCCACGTAAACATCCACTTTACCTCAAATAGTCCAGTTTCTGAATGGTGGAGAAGACAGTTCAAATGTGATTAGGAGGTGACCTGAAAATCAAGGTCTCTGTAGACATTCTTTTGATAAAACGCATTAGGTTTAATATTTGCAGGAAAAAAACTCACGGAGCATTGTCGGAGAAAGGTGAGCGGAGATGTGGGGACACTGGGCACTGTAGGAGACATATTTGGGAGTTCTGAGCTGAGAGAGGTCGCCGAGTTGCGACGCCTACGACAAAGATTGAACAAAAACACAAATACGACAGAAAGAAAGCGTCTGGAGGTGTGGACTTTAATAGAAAAACGGGGGGCATGTTTTGAGGACATAAAGAAACCGCAGAGACGGGACAACATTGTGAAAAGTAAATTACAGCTGGAGAAAAGTTTGGACCAAATTTTGACTTTTTTGACGTTTGTGCACCTTTTGGACTTTTGGGGCATATCTTTGGAAACCCGTGTAAGAAATGTTTTATCTGAAAATACATGAGGATACTGGCCACTACACAATTTCACTGCAATTTCTGATTTGTTTTTTTTTCAATTTTTTTGTTCAATTTCTGAACTCAAAATCATGAGTTGTGGTTCTACTAGTAAAACATCAATAACTGGTGAAGGCCACAGTGTCCGTAAGTGTCAGGCTGACCACCGGCATGACTCTGAAAATTAGGACACTTATGTCCAAAAGTGAGGACAAAAGCCCAATGAGGACTCTACTGGAACTGGGGGGAAGGGGACAACAACAAGGTTAAAAACAGCCCTATACAACCGCGTATATTATTATTATTATTATTATTATTATTAGTTGTCAACTGAACAAAGTTTATTTGGTCGAAGACAGCTTGGATGAGCTGCAAAACGTCTTCGACCAAATAAACTTTGTACAGTTGACAACCAATAATAATAATAATAATAATAATAATAATAATAATAATAATAATAATAATAATAATAATAATAATAATAATAATAATAATAATAATAATATACGCGGTTGTATAGGGCTGTTTTTAACCTTGTTGTTGTCCCCTTCCCCCCAGTTCCAGTAGAGTCCTCACTGGGCCTTTGTCGTCACTTTTGGACATAAGTGTCCTAATTTTCAGAGTCATGCCTTTTACCATGGATTCTACCTGGACGACTGAGGGATTCTACACATATTATTATCATTATTAGTATCATCCATCCATTTTCTTCCACTTATCCGGGGCGGGGGCAACAGTCTCCCAGACTTTCTTCACCCCGTACACTTCCTCCAGCGGGACCCCAAGGTGTTCCCAGGCCAGCCGGGAGACATAGTCCCTCCAGTGTGTCCTGGGTCTTCCCCGGGGCCTCCTCCTGGTGGGACATCCCCAGAACACCTCCCGAGGGAGGCGACCAGGAGGCGTCCGGAACAGACGCCCGAGCCACCTCAGCTGGCTCCTCTCGACGTGAAGGAGGAGCAGCAGCTCTACTCCGAGCTCCTCCTGTGTGACTGAGCTCCTCACTCTATCTCTAAGGGAGCGCCCAGCCACTCTGCGGAGGAAACTCATTTCGGCCGCTTGTATCCGCGATCTCGTCCTTTCGGTCATTACCCAGAGCTCATGACCATAGGTGAGGGGAGGAACGTAGATCGACGGTAAATCGAGAGCTTTGTCTTTCGGCTCATCTCCCTCTTCACCACAACGGTCCGGTACAGCGACCACATCACTGCCGACGCCGCACCGATCCGCCTGTCTCACGCTCCATCCTCCCCTCACTCAAGAACAAGACCCTGAGATACTTAAACTCCTCCACTTGAAGTAAGAACAAGGAGTATTATTATTTTTCATATGTTTTGTTTGTTGGTGGGGCAAAAAACACGTTAAAGAAGAGTGTGCAGCACTGCGAGCATTGTCCTTGTGGCGTTCTGTGTGTGTCGCTCTAACGCACCTTTACCTCGGTGACTCACATCAGTGTGAATACTGCAGAGTTTACAGGAGGTATGGTGTTCTCCTTTGGTGCTCTTACTGGCAAAACGATGCTCTGAGCAATAGGCATGTTTGAAGGACGTCTTCCTTTTTGGCTTTTGCTTTTGTTCCACAACAGACAGTTCCAGACGTTGCTATCGCAGGTGAATATGGGCAGGGATTTGTGGTGATGCAGCGGCAACGGTGGAGGCAGAGGGTCCAAAACGAGGACAAAATGTCAAAAAGGCTCTAAAACTGGACGAATGGTCACCCTAGTACCGTACTTTTTGGACCATAAGCCGCTACTTTTTTCTCACACTTCGGACCCTGCGGCTTATAGTCAGGTGCGGTCTATGTATGGATTAATTCTTTATCATGACAGCAGACATCAGACGGTAAATAAGTGAGGAGAGTTCATGAATTAATGAAGCCTTGTTTTAGCCACTTAAAATCTCCTACAGGTATCAACAGTTCCGTGAGATTGAGTTCAGGGGGTTCACCCTTAAAGCTAAACATTAAACTTTATTTTTAAGGCTTCCAGAGGCTACAGGCTGGCCATTTAACAGTTGTTTTAGGTCTGGTTTAGTCCTAGTTTAGTCCCGTTTTAGTCCTGGTTTAGTTCCAGTTTAGACCCGGGTTATTCCTGGTTTTAGTTCTGGTTTTAGTCCTGGTTTTAGTCCCGGTTTAGTCCCGGTTTAGTCCTGGTTTAGTCCTGGTTTAGTCCTGGTTTAGTCCCGGTTTAGTCCTAGTTTAGACCCGGTTTAGTCCTGGTTTTAGTCCCGGTTTAGTCCTGGTTTAGTCCTGGTTTAGGTCTGGTTTAGTCCTGGTTTAGTCCCAGTTTAGACCTGGTTTATTCCTGGTTTTAGTCCTGGTTTTAGTCCTGGTTTTAGTTCTGGTTTAGTCCCGTTTTAGTCCTGGTTTAGGTCTGATTTAGTCCTGGCTTAGACCCGGTTTATTCCTGGTTTTAGTCCTGGTTTAGTCCTGGTTTAGTCCCGTTTTTAGTCCCATTTTAGTCCTAGTTTAGTCCCGTTTTTACTCCCGGTTTAGTCCCATTTTAGTCTCGGTTTAGTTTAGTTGTTTTACTGCCGTGTTTCTGCCATGTTACTGCCATAGGTGCTGTTCAAAAAAAGCACATACCAGTATTTATGTTAAAAAAAAATTTTTAAATCCTTTTGTTTACCATCTTTCTGCATAAATATCTCAAGTTACAATGTGGACACCTGCGCCTTATATTCGGGTGCGGCTTATATATGTACAAATCTTATTTTTTTTTAAAAATGGTTGATGCGGCTTATAGTCAGGTGCACTCTATAGTACAAAAAGTATGGTATGTGTGTGCTTGTGTGCGTTCTCTTACCGTTTCAAACACCTGACGTCATGCAGCGTAACATCCAACGATAACAGGAGGGCAGAGACTGAAAAAGAAAAAGAGTGAAATGTGTTTAACACCAATGTGTTTAAAATGTGAATATAAGTGTGTGATACTTTGACATTTGTTTCACTTGACAAATTCACTGTATTTATAGCTTTTCCTACCAATAATCCTCCTGCTTTTTAGTAAACAGTTTATAAGCCCTTCTGGGGACTGGTGGGGTGCAGATCAGAGAGAGTCCTTTTAGGTTTAAACCAACTGGATTTCAGCTTTGAAACTGGCAACCCAAATGAAAAACCATTCTGCTTTTCTGATTGGATTATTATCTTGAACCAAAACACCAAATAAACTAAGCATCATATCATATTCAATGTTTTTCAGTATTACAATTGTTGATTTGAACACGTCCACCACAAATGGGTCATGTTTGTGAAATTTGCATACAGCTCCTTGAAATGGCCCAAATTAAACGATTTTCATATAATCATTCAATAATCAAGTTAAATTAAGTTAAAAATCACCTGTATTGTCAATACAATACAATACAAAATAGTATAGGACACTACACACACAGTCCTGTTTTAGTCCTGGATTAGTCCTGGATTAGTCCTGGATTAGTCCTGGATTAGTCTTGGTTTAGACCCAGTTTATTCCTGGTTTTAGTCCTGGTTTACTCCTGATTTAGTCCTACTGTTTAGTCTTTGTTTAGTCTTGGTTTAGTTCTAGTTCAGTTATGCTTTAGTTCTGGTTTAGTCCTCCTGTAGTTTATCTATAATTTCAGTTAGTTTTAGTTAGTTTTGTAAACTCACGATACAGTTTCAGTTATTTATCTCATTTTTTTTCTTTTGTCGTTTTTATTTCATTTAACGAAAATATTTTTTCACTTTTAGTTTTCGTTTTTTCGTCCGTTCCTATTCCTGGTTTTAGTCCTGGTTTAGTCCCGGTTTAGTCCTGGTTTATTCGTGGTTTAGGTCTGGTTTAGTCCCGGTTTAGTCCTGGTTTATTCGTGGTTTAGGTCTGGTTTAGTCCCGGTTTAAACCTGGGGTTCAGAAAAAAGTCCTTTTAGGTTTAAACCAACTGGATTTCAGCTTTGAAACTGGCAACCCAAATGAAAAACCATTGTGCTTTTCTGATTGGATTATTATCTTGAACCAAAACACCAAGTCGTAAACTAAGCATCATATCATATTCAATGTTTTTCAGTATTACAATTGTTGCCAGTACAAAAATTGATTTGAACACGTCCACCACAAATGGGTCATGTTTGTGAAATTTGCATACGGTTCCTTGAAATGGCCCAAATTAAATGATTTTCTGATCTGTGTTCTAATGTTTCCTCATCACAAACAGACCTGGAGTTGTGTTTTGTTTCCTTCACACTTTTAACACACAAACCCTGTATATTTAGGCTGATTACTGGACCTATCCACATGAAACAAAAACTGGCACAATGTTTAAGGATTTCTCTGTCAGAAATAAAATAAAACAAATGTGAAAGAAATTTTTTTTAACAATCAAACAATGGACCAAAGACGTGACTATTTTCAGCTGCGATAGCTTAAGTTTGTGGAGCCGATCCTGAACAAGTCAAAGATCTGATCTGTGTAGATGCGAGCCCACTCACTGAGAGGATTTTGTTTTTCAGGGCAATAAAAGTGCATCTCGTCTACACTTTTGGGCGGAAAAGTTGCTTGGTGCTTTAATTATAACAGAAAGAGTCACTGTGGTCGACCAGAGCGGTGATTTCCAAACTTTTGAGTCGTGACACACTTTTGTGGTTAAACAAATTTTACAGCACACCACACATTCGCTTCAGTAAAAAATGTTGTATAATACGAGTTCTTCTCTCAAACGCCTTGTGATGTGGCAATACAGAAAGTGCTCCACCGTTTTTAAACTTCGTACACCTTCGCTACAATCATTTGGATAACTTCAGCCCTGGAAATGCCAATATCTACTAAACAAACGGCACTTAGCGGGGTCGCCTCGCCAAAAAACTTAACTTCTCTAAAACGTCTCTTGTCCAGGCCTTCAGAACTCATTTGCATGACATTAAGCTAAGCCCTCCCCCATCACTGACGTCACTGTGGCGTTTACATTCAGGGCAGGTCAGAATTAGTGCAGAATTATACTTTGTTAAAATGGAAATAACAAAAAGTCCATTTAATCATTCAATAATTAAGTTAAAAATTACCTATATTGTCAATTTAATACAATACAAAATAGTATAGGACACCACACACACACAGTCCTGGTTTAGTCCCGTTTTAGTCCTGCTTTAGTCCTGGTTTAGTCCCGATTTATTCCTGGTTTTAGTCCTGGATTAGTCCTGGTTTAGTCCCAGTTTAGTCCCAGTTTAGTCCTGTACAATAATAAATTAAAAAATACATAAAAAAAAAAAAAAAAAAAAAAAAATCATGGAGAAAAGCGTTTGACGGTAGCTGTTAATCCGAAAACTACCTCTACCTGGTTTAGTCCCTGATATAGTCCCGGTTAAGTGCCGGTTTAGTTCCGGTTTAGTCCTGCTTTAGTCCCGTTTTATTCCCAGTTTAGTCCTGGTCTAGTCCTGGTCTAGTCCTGGTCTAGTCCTGGTTTAGTCCCAGTTTATTCCTGGTTTTAGTCCGGGTTTATTCCTGGTTTTAGTCCTGGTTCAGTCCCGGTTTAGTCCTGGTTTAGTCCCGTTTTAGTCCTGGATTAGTCCTGGTTTAGTTCCTGATATAGTCCTGGTTTAGTTCTGGTTTAGTCCTGATTTAGTGCTGGTTTAGTGCTGGTTTAGTCCCAGTTTAGACCCAGTTTAGTCCTGTTTTAGTCCTGGTTTAGTCCTGGTTTAGTCCCATTTTATTCCTGGTTTATTCCCGGTTTAGTCCCGGTTTAGTCCCGGTTTAGTCCCAGTTTAGTCCCAGTTTAGTCCCAGTTTAGTCCCAGTTTAGTCCCAGTTTAGTCCCAGTTTAGTCCCAGTTTAGTCCCAGTTTAGTCCCAGTTTAGTCCTGTACAAAAATTTAAAATAAAATACATTTTAAAAAATAAAAATAAAAAATTCATGGAGAAAAGCGTTTGACGGTAGCTGTTAATCCGAAAACTACCTCTACATGACATCACAAGGTGGAACAGAGCATTTTGAGATTTGGAGATGTAAAACTAGTAACTAATAATTACTCAAACAATGAAACAAAACTCCAGGTCTGTTTTTGAGGAGGAAACAACATTCAGTACCTGACGTAAAGCTCACAAGAGTCAATTTTGTGTAATATAGACACCCATACTGGAGAAGTTCAATTGTCCCCTAAAATTCCAAATAATCATCCTTATTTATGAAAACCCCAAAGACCAAAGCTATTCTGCTCATTTACATTTCACAGACCACAATTCACATCAAACATTTTTCATATTTTTTCTCCTCGTCGCCCTTTGTCTCTTCCGTTGTCTGCCGTTCGATCTGCTGATTACATAATTGCCGTTGTATAATGCATCCTTTATAAAAATGACCTGGAATAATTATTTGTGCCTTTGAAGGCGTTTCCACAGCGACCCGGCGCTATTGAAAACGCCGCGTTGCATAAGCATCGGATCCGCGGGTCGAGGAGCCAGCTTTGTTATGGAGAGAGAGGAGATAATGGTCTGGAGTGAGACAGGTGTGTGCTGAGTGCCTCGTGAGTTCTATGGGCGATTTATGAGCGGTAGGTAGAGGTCTTCGAGAAGCTCACACACACCGATCAATACCCGATTTTGATTCACACCACCCACTGCAGCACAAACTGGGAGTTATTCGGACATTAAACACAGGGCCCAAGTGGTTCCCACAAGCACAGAGGGTAAGGAGAAAGAAGAACAACATGTGCAGGAAGCCCTCTCGGTTTGTGGATATCCTAAATGGGCTTTCAACAAAACCAAGAGAGACAAGGACAAGAAACAAGACAACGGAGAATCACAACCCTTACCTGGCCGACATTTCTGAAAAACTACAGAGGATTTTCAGACAATATGAAATCCCAGTCTATTTCAAACCCACAAACACTTTAAGGTCGTTTTTACACCATTGAAGTCCGATAGTTCACTTCGCTTTGGGCTGGACTAAAATTTTTGCTTTCACACTGCACTTTTTTCCCAAGTGGACCAACGCCTCGCTGTCCGGCTGTACCACGTGACTGATTCAGGAAGTGGTTTGGATTTTGCCGCGAGTTTTCACAACCCCTCAGGCTCCATTCAAAATGTGGGTGTTTGATGGAGTTTGGAGACAGTTTGGACAGAGTTAGAGATAGTTTGGAGAGAGGAAGAGATCATTTTTAGATTTAGGAGAGTGAAGAGAGAGAGTCAGGAGAGAATGGAGCCACCTAAGAAGAAGAGGATGTCCGGGTGTTTTTCAAAGCAGGAGAAATATTGTCAAAAAAAAAAAAAAAAAAGAAAGAAATCGCCTAAGACCTTCCACAGTGGAGAAACGGTTGTTTTTAAATAAAAAATGACGTGTCCCCTAAACTATAATCACTGGCCAAACCTCACCGTTACAGAAGCACAACACCAACCCCCCTCACCTCACTGTAAATGATCATTTCCATCATTTCCACATACAGGGGGTCCTCGGGTTACGATGTTGATCCGTTCTTAAGACGCGTCGTAACCCGAATTTCGTCGTAAGCCGGATTTTGCCTTTGATCTTCCAACCAAAGCACCAATAACCTTTCCATCTCAATAATTAGACCACTACGCTGCTTGGTTCTCACTGCCGCTTTCATAGGAGCAGATCAGAGCCCACATCAGGTACTTCTGCCCACATTGGGCACGCACACGAGGCTGTCTTCTTCTCCCTACAACCACAACAAAGGTATTCTTCCGCCGTGAGCCGCGCGCCATTCGCGTTTGTTTACATCTCTTACCACGCTAAACCGCGTAAGACGGAATGACGAGTAATATATATATATATATTTTTTAATGGGGGCGCGTTCGTAACCACGAAACGTCGTAACCCGAGACCGTCGTAACCCGAGGACCCCCTGTAATCATTTTTCATCCTGCCAGTATATTTACACAGTATATACACACAGTATATTGCCACCACTACAGTATACATGTTTTACGTCTTTATTTTGCTGACAGTTTATTCACAGCCTTTCTACAAAATGCCGCACACTTCAAATTCAGGCCAACTGATATTTTTGCATCCAGTCGATGTCCTACTAGAGTAAATGGAACTTCAAGAACAGACCTGGGCATTTCAAGGCCCAGGGGCCAAATACGGCCCACGAGCGGACTCTGACCGGCCTACAAAAGGTTGCTTGGAATAAAGAAAATAAAACCTACTTTTAATATTGTACATAATGCATTTGTACTGATGCATTTGTACTGATGATCATCTGTCGGACTTCACATCTCCACCTCAAACATGAACCTGACTTTGAAGCTCAACAGAGGCTAGATTTTTTTTCTACACAGTTTGGTAGTTGGACAAAAAAAAAACAAATTGTGACATTTCTTGTATTATATTATTTGGCAAACAAAGACATCGTGGTGTCTTAATACAAAGTTATAGTTAAACTCAGAAAACATTGTGGGGTGAATGTGACTGAAAAAGAGTTACAAATGTTTCACGTTTACCATTGTTTTGAATTATTTTACTGAACAAATTCAGTTTTTGTAAAACCTCATTCTCTCATTACTTAATAATAACACAGAACTTACCAGCTTCTGTAAACAATGACGTTTACATAAAATTAATAACCAGAGTAGACTGGCTGGTTAGCTCAACTGGTAAGTCACTGACTTTTCACCTGGGGGTTGTGGGTTCAAACCCCCCCCGGCTAACCAGTGTGGGTCCTTGGGCAAGACCCTTCACGGTACTGCCCCCCGGGCGCCGAAAAAGATGGCTGCTCACTGCTCCTGAAAAAAAAAAAAAAGGATGGGTCAAATGCAGAAGTCAAATTTCTCCCGTGTGTCACTGTGTGTCATTGTGTGTGAGACCAATAAAGGCTTAATCTAGACTTCAAACTTTTAGCCCTCCACAATATTTTCTGCTTCTCATTTGGCCCCTGGGGAAAAATAATTGCCCACCCCTGCTGTAAATGATCATTTCCATTTTCATCATTTCCAAATAATCATTTTCCATCCTGTCAGTTTATATACACAGTATATATACACAGTATACTGCCATCACTACAGTATACATATTTTAGTTCATGTAGTTAGTAATCAGAATACTTCATTTTGCTGACAGTTTTATTCACAGGCTTTCTGCAAAATGCCACACACTTTAAATTCTATATTTTGACATCCAGTAGATGTCCTACAGTAGATGTCCTACAGTAGATATCCTACAGTAGATGTTCTACAGTGGATGTTCTACAGTAGATGTCCTACAGTAGATGTTCTACAGTAGATGCTCTACAGTAGATGTCCTACAGTAGATGTCCTACAGTAGATGTTCTACGAGAGCTTTGTGCTGGAGTGAACCAACTGGATGAAAGGCTTCAGTGCTTCATGAAGCTTCATCTGCCCATCACTATTAAACAGCTTGAAAACCTGAATTATGTTTAATTTAGTTACATTTCAGGTAAATAGATCCATTCACTTCTTACCCGAGTCTCCACATGGTCCAGACCAAGAAGGGGCGTGGCCAGTGTCGGCCATTTTAAAGCCTGTGGGGGAGGTGGAGGGCAAGACCATGTGGAGGGGAGGACTGTTTGAGTTCTGTTTTATCTGTGTTTTTGTGTATTTTGCTTTCAGTATTTCTGTTATTATAATTTTATTTTAAACACTTTGTTTAAAGGAACTTAGGCCCTTGTAAATTAAATAGATTTGATGTACTGTTAAAGTTATACCTTAATCGTCACATGTGAAGAGAAATGGTACTGACCTGGGGGAGGTACTTCCTGCTGGAGAGAGCGTTGTTTCATTGGCTAAAAAGGCACTTCAGAAAGAAAGAATAGATCTGGTTGTATCACTGGCAAAGCAGGAATGCCACAAGCCGCCGACTCCATTTTCTCCCGTAGAAGAAGTAGCGCGCGGTGCATGCTGGGATATATGACTGCGCGAAGTGTCCTTTTTCATGCAATTGGTCCAAGCTCCGATTTCCATGGAAACGACTGCAGTTTTCAGACTGCGCATGGGACAAAAACAAAATGGGACAGCAGTCGTCGCGCCGGAAGTGACGTACATGCCCTTAAAACCACACTCCGAACTGTGCACACTGAGAATTGAGACACGGCTTGTAAAACTCCACTCAAAGTAGAAGAAGAAGAAGAAGTCTGGTTTGGGTACAGCACACTTTGGAGTTAAGAGGGAATGAAGCTGCAGATGAACACGCAAAAAAGAAAGAAATCAAATGTCGATACTGAAGTAGAATGGAAGCAAAGTCTATTGTCAAATGTAAGGTGAAGGAAACATGGCAAAAAGAACAGAATATTGAGGCGAGAGGCCGGTGTTACCATCAGGTGTGTAAAAACGTGGGGTCTGTGAGATGTACGAGTGGAAAGATCGATGTTTTATTTTCTAGATGAAGGTTTGGACACTTACATTACATAAAATAGGAAAACATAACACTGAGAAGTGCGGTAACCCGAAACTGCAGAGCATGTATTTTTGGAACACATCAAATATAATGAGGAAAGAAATGAAATGAAGAAAAGCATCAATGACCTTAAAATGAATTTGATGTAGCAGTAAGTAATGGAAGTTTCAAAGTTTTATTTAATGGTGCACTATGTAATGTTTTAGTTTTTGTTCTTTCTATGGATACGTCTTTGCTCTGCCTGGAATGTTCCACAGTATGGCATTAAACACCTTTACCTTACATGTATTCAATTACAGGTGCTTTTACAGCTCAAAAATACCTAGAAAAGCAAAACATTCTGACTGAGAGCGGGGTCGCCTCTCCACAGAGCTGACCTGTCTGGTTTGGTGTCCAAGATGATAGAAAAGTTTAATGCCATACTGTGAAACATTCCAGACAAAGCAATAACATCTCCATGGAGAAAAGCGTTGGACGGGTCCTCCACCAGAAAAGATAAACAATGCACGTTTAAGCACAAACGAAGCCTGCCTCTAACTTTGACCGGCTTTCCCACAAAAACTACACCTCGAAGATTCTAAACCAGTGGTTCTTAACCTGGGTTCGACGAAACCCTAGTCAGTCTTTCACCTGTGAACAGTCCTCAAAAAATAATGAGCAGACCTCTCCCCGCCTAAACCAGTAAATTTTCCTTCTATAGTAACTTTACACTCTGTTTTCGCACAATAAGGCAGGTAATATACAGTAAACTGGAAGCAATGAGCTAAACCGGTGGTTCTTAACCTGGGTTCGATCGAGCCTCAGGGGTTCGGCGGAGGTCAAGACACGCACCGACTCATATGATTCGTGATATTACAACATATCTTTGTGAGCAATCCTTTTCAAGGATGCTGGACATAAAAACGAAGAAAAGGAACAGACTTTGGTGTGAAAATGACATGAGGTGAAGTCGCATTTCTGAACCCGTGTCTCAAAGGAAACAGCAGAAGTCGCAGTGATGAGCAGTAAATATTCATTATTATTGTAGCCTGATGGAAATGAGGTGATGGGCGTGTGTTAAAATATCATTCATTCATTCATTCATTTTCTTCCGCTTTTCCATTTTCTGGGTCGCGGGGGCAGCAGTCCAAGCAGTGTTCAGCTGCCCAGAACACAATGCACCAGCCCCCATGAATCCTTCCGCGGGTGGTGGGTCCACAGGAGGACGGCTCACGTCACAACAGGCCTTGATGTATCTTCTGCCATGGGGGCTACCACAGACACTGGGGGCGAGGTGGGGTTAAGTGTCTTGCCCAAGGACACAAGAGCAGCGCTCATCTGTGGGAGCTGGGATCATATGCGGTCAACCCGTCAAGAGCGGGATTCGAACTGCTAACACCTGGATCACGAGACATATGCTCTACAAACTGAGCTACTGCCGCCCCAAGGTGTTAAAATATTTTATTTTATTTTATTTTTTTTTGTGTTAAAATATTAAAATAATAAATAGCATAAATACAATAAGTTCATTGTTGGAATACAAAAGGTTAAAAATTAAAACCATTTCAGTGTGGTAGTGTTAAAAAAGCTCATGTCTTTCACTGCGTGCACATGGACGTGCACAGGCTAAGGATCGTATAGGGATTGGTTTCCCGAATCCGATTGGAACCCCTGGCTTAGGCCGTTAGTAATCCGCTCGGTGCTGCCTTGTACACGATATCGGATCGGATTGGCGCACTGCGCATGTGTGGGAATTTTCACCAGGGATTTCACCCGAAATCATGGCTGCGAACAAAGAATACGCAACACGTACACCAATGCTGCTCCGTCAAACTCCTCGAGCGCCATCTTTGTATACCGCCACATAGTTTGTTGTGTTTTTATTGAGTAGCCATCACCCGGAAGTAGTTGGACTACAGCGCCACATAGCGTAGCGGAGCCGGCCAGGTCGCTGACCATTATCCGATTACACGAGTTTCATGTGCACTTGGATCTAAAGACAGACCACCCACCGAGTAACGGGATCGGATTTGGAGAAATCCAATCCGATCCTACCATGTGCACACAGTGACTGTGAAAAGGTCTGTCATTTGTTGTATTGGTTTTGTTTTTTGAACACAGTGATGTTAAAGTGCGCTTCATTTTGTGCACCAGTAAAAACATATAGCCATGTCTTTGAATTTATCCTTTTCAATAAAGAAGGGTTCGGTGAATGTGCATATGACACTGGTGGGGTTCAGTCCCTCCAACAAGGTCAAGAACCACTGTTCTAAACGAACCAAGAACATCTCCACGGTGACACACAGGGAGCTGTAATGTTCCACACACACTCTTTCTTTTAATTGTATTTGTTCTGACCAGACTGCTGTTCTAAATGTGTTTTGTACCCTGGCAGTGGATCATTATTAATATTAAAAGCAAGTCACGGCTTAATCTGTCCAATATTGTTTGGTAACAGCGTGTGATAACTCAAAGCAACATGGTGTCCTTCCAGAAATCTGCCTCCAAACCCAGACACACACGAAAAACACACAAAAACCAGGCCCGGCTTCAGCATGGACCATTCTGGCAAATTTAGCCCACATCAGAGCCGGTTCAGACAAAGCTCCAGAAAAGATCTCCAAAAACCGGGTCCAAACTCCACTGGACACCCCGCCGGCCAGCCAGCTAGCGATAATACCCATGATGCATTGTGTGGCAGGGAGCAGAGCGTAATGGCTGCCACGGATCCCGGCTGTGATTTGGACGAGGATTTTGAGTGATAAGAGTGGACGGTGCAATGTTACAGTTTCACATTTGTGGGAGATGACAGATAATTTCATATATTCAAATTATCTTTCTATTCACTGGTGTAAATTATTCTTACAACAGCAATAAATGTATTCATTATTGCAGAATTTTAAGCTTAAATGTGTTTTTTTTTTCTGCAAAATTGACTGTTGTGAGCTTTAAGTCATGTCAAAATGTTGTTTCCTTCACAGAAACAACCTGGAGATGTGTTTTGTTTCATTCACACACATTTGAGTAACACTTTATTTTTAGTCTGTCTACATCTCCCAACCTCAAAATGCTCTGTTCCACTTCGTGATGTCATGAAGTGGTAGTTTTCAAGCTGACGGCTACTTTTTACCTTTTGTTTAGCAGAGATTGGGCTGAAATCGTCCAAATGATTCTTGTATTTGAGTTTTAAAACACAGCAGAGCACTTCCTGTATTACCACACGACATCACAAGGTGGGAGAGTGTTTTCTGTTTGAGAAAAGAACTCTAAATACTCCTAAACTCCATAAAATGCAGAGTGTGAATGAAACAAAACACATCTCAAGAGTTTAAAGGGCTCATCTGGAGGTATTGAACCCCACCAGTGTCATATCCACATTCACCGAACCCTTCTTTACTGAAGAATAAAATATGATTTATTTATTTTTTTCAAATTCAAGACATGGGTAAATGTTTTTATTATCATTATCATTATTATTATTATTATTATTTTTAATTATTATTTATTATTATTTATTTGAATTAGGACAAACATGACAACAAATGCATCAATCAGTGCCGGAATTAGCACAACAGCTACTTTACATCCGTTGTCCTAAGTCAGGTCAGAACAGAAGAACATTTAGAGGAACTCACAGAAGAGACAGAAGTGCACATGGACATGACGGCAAGTTCACCACAACAGACCACTCCCTGAGTTTAAGAAGAACATTTACTGTGATTATTACATGTTTGATTATTTTTCAACCAATGTTTCAGAGTGTTCTTGAAGGTTGAAGGACCCACAGTTCCTGACATGAGCAGGTCATGTGTTCCACGACTGTGATCCTCTGATAGTCGTCACCATTTGGTCAAATTTGCTCCTGCTTCTGTACGTTACAGTCTCCTCTGGTCAATGCTCTCGTGTTAACTCGGTTAGTCGTTTTTTTTACTTATAAAATCCATTAATGGTGGAGGAGCGAGTCCATTTAAAACTTTAAAAATAAGGCAAGCGTCCGTAAATACCTGATAACTTTTTTCAAGATCCAAAATATTATACTTGCTTAAGATATTACAATAGTGATTCTGTAGAGGCTTTTCGTCAAGTGTTTTCAGTGTTTTTTTGAAGACGGACTTTAGGGTCTTCAGGATGTCCTCTGATGTATGAGACCATGTGGTGTAGCAGTACGATCATGCCATACAGATACACCTTTGCTGATTCTGTCGTCAGATGAGGTCTTATATCAGGCATGTCCAAACTATGGCCCGTGGGCCAAATGCGGTCTTCAGACAATTTTTTTTGGCCCTCAGGCATCCAGGTGAATCGCCCCAATTTACCAAAATTACCTTGAGCGGAACTTTTGACAGCAAGTTTTTTGGAAAATCTACCTTGATAAGACAATATTTAATATGTGTCCAACCGCAGGAAAACCAATACCAAGTCGTCGCGGAGACGTTTGGAGTTATTCACAGATTCTGAAAGTACAGGTTCTAAGCTTTCCAATGATGTCTTACATGTGAAAATCTGACAATATTTTAAAAAGTTATCTCTATTTGAACGCAGCTATAGCAAATCCCAGAAATTCCAGAAACAGCCTCTCAAAGTTTGGTCTCTTCAGCCCTCCTTGCCTAACAAGCATTTTTGAAATTAAAAATGTATGTTTTTAACGTCACTAATGCTGTTATCTGAAACATGGAGAGGCTTCATCATGATCTCAACTAGCACATTATGCAAAAAAACGAAAATCACAAATTTTGAAAAGAAAAAACACACAAAAAACGCATTTCCTGAGAATCTGTAATGCTGACATGCGCCCTCAGCTTCCGTGGTGGGACACATATTTATTGTGTCATTTTGAGGATCTTAGCACGAATAAAGGACTGAAGCTTATTCTAATGTGTTAAAGGGATATGCCACCCCCAGGTCAAATTTGGGCATCTCCCCACAGTCCAGAGACTAAAATAAGTGGTGGAAAGCGTTTTCCTGCTCACCCAGCCATTGTCCGAGCCTGTCGCCACTGACCGCCGCGGTATCTGCAGCTCCTCCGCCTTAGACTGGAGTCTAACGTCGCCAGAGAAAGATTTCGGCCAAAAGGAATTAATTTGCTCGATGCGTTTCCCAATTACTGTCTGTGTAGTGCGCATTCATATCGAGTGCAAATAAATGTGCAAATCAACACGGAGAGCTTGCCTTGGTCATTTTGGGTGGGAACTATTTTCCAGTGCGGAAGAATACAGCCGTATCACGCACCACGTTGTGCAACAGGGGAACTCCCTTTCTCTGGCGACGTTAGACTCCAGTCTATGGCGGAGGAGCTGCAGATACCGCGGCGGTCAGTGGCGACAGACTCGGACAATGGCTGGGTGAGCAGGAAAACGCTTTCCACCACTTATTTTAGTCTCTGGACTGTGGGGAGATGCCCAAATTTGACCTGGGGGTGGCATATCCCTTTAAGAAGAACATCTACTGTGATTATTACATGTTTGATTATTTTTCACCAATGTTTCAGAGTGTTCTTGAAGGTTGAAGGACCCACAGTTCCTGACATGAGCAGGTCATGTGTTCCACGACTGTGATCCTCTGATAGTCGTCACCATTTGGACAAATTTGGTCCTGCTTCTCTTTATGATCCAGTCTCCTGGTCAATGGTCAATGCTCTCGTGTTCACTCGGTTAGTCGTTTTTTTTACTTATAAAATCCATTAAAGAGGAGCGAGTTCATTTAAAACTTTAAAAATAAGGCAAGCGTCCGTAAATACCTGATAACTTTTTTCAAGATCCAAAATATTATACTTGCTTAAGATATTACAATAGTGATACTGTAGAGGCTTTTCGTCAAGTGTTTTCAGTGTTTTTTTGAAGACGGACTTTAGGGGCTTCAGGATGTCCTCTGACGTATGAGACCATGTGGTGTAGCAGTACAATCATGACATACAGATACGCCTTTGCTGATTCTATCGTCAGATGAGGTCTTATATCAGGCATGTCCAAACTATGGCCCGTGGGCCAAATGCGGCCCTCAGGCTTCCAGGTGAATCGCCCCAATTTACCAAAATAACCTTGAGCGGAACTTTTGACTGCAAGTTTTTTGGAAAATCTACCTTGATAAGACAATATTTAATATGTGTCCAACCGCAGGAAAACCAATACCAAGTCGTCGCGGAGACGTTTGGAGTTATTCACAGATTCTGAAAGTACAGGTTCTAAGCTTTCCAATGATGTCTTACATGTGAAAATCTGACAATATTTTAAAAAGTTATCTCTTTTTGAAAGCAGCCATAGCAAATCCCAGAAATTCCAGAAACAGCCTCTCAAAGTTTGGTCTCTTCAGCCCTCCTTGCCTAACAAGCATTTTTGAAATTAAAAATGTATGTTTTTAACGTCAATAATGCTGTTATCTGAAACATGGAGAGGCTTCATCATGATCTCAACTAGCATATTCTGCAAAAAAACGAAAAAACGCATTTCCTGAGAATCTGTAATGCTGACATGCGCCTTCAGCTTCCGTGGTGGGACACATATTTATTGTGTCACTTTTGTATTCCAATAATGAACTTATTGTATTTATGCTATTTATTATTGTTAACATTTTAACACACGCCCATCACCTCATTTCCATCAGGCTACAATAATAATGAATATTTACTGCTCATCACTGCGACTTCTGCTGTTTCCTCAGAGACACGAGTTCAGAAATGCGGCTTCACCTTGGCAAGTGCCACTCTCATGTCATTTTCACACCAAAGTCTGGTCCTTTTCTTCATTTTTATGTCCAGCATCCTTGAAAAGGATTGCTCACAAAGATATGTTGTAACATCACGAATCATATGAGTCGGGTACGTGTCTTGACCTCCGCCGAACCCCTGAGACTCGATCGAACCCAGGTTAAGAACCACTGGTTTAGCTCATTGCTTCCAGTTTACTGTATATTACCTGCCTTATTGTGCGAAAACAGAGTGTAAACTTACTATAGAAGGAAAATTTACGGGGAGGGGTCTGCTCATTATTTTTTGAGGATTGTTCACAGGTGAAAGACGCCTTGACCGCCGCTGCACTGTGTTTGTTGGAAAAATTCTCAAGACCTCGTAGGAAAAATGCAGGCACTTTAATGTTGAACAGCAGACATGATTCTCCATCTCCTTGTCGTCTCCCATCGTCTCCTAAGTCTTGGTACAGAACTGAGCTAAATTTAACCTACAGAGTAGTTAACCATTAACTCCTTAGGTAACCCTTAGGTAATGAACTTATGCAAACGTGGTACATAACATAATAATAAAACACAGGCAAAGTCCAGTTTAAAAGACCACGTCTTCTAGGTTTAGCACTGAATCAGCATAAATCAGCCATAGTTGTCGTAAACCTCAATATATTGGTAACTATTGATTGATAACACAAGAACAGAACATCAGCGACCTTTGACGTATTACATAACAAAGATTACTTTCCTCACAGTTCCCTCCTTTGATCACATAAACACATGTGATCACACTTACATAGTAGAGTGGCAAAACGCTCCCTCTACAAATAAAATTAATCATCCCAATATAACAATTTAACCTTAGCATTCTTAGAGCATATCACATCTCAATGTCTTCATGTCAATATATCATGTAAATCATTGTACAAAACTCGGACGGCAGAATAAGTCACAAGGAGCAACACCTTAGGGCTTAGAATTTAGATCATTCATTTATTCAGCCAGAACTTAATTCGTTCAATTTTGATCAGACTAGATTGATGTATCAATAAGTCAAAATTGCTCTATTAAACCTCTGAGGCAAGGGACAACGCAACAGCCAATTACAATTAAAATAGCAATTGCAGTCACTATGATAGTGATAATGGAGACAATTATCGCAGCCCATGGGCCAAACATTTTATGAAACCAACTTGTCCAGGCATATTCAAGTACACCAGAGTTTCTTTAAGCTGTGGGGACAAGGACCTCTTATGGACATGGTCCGGTCCCGTTTTATATAGAACTTGAGTCGGTTTTAAATTCAATGAATCTGTAAGACCTATAGTGAATGGGATAATTAGCATAATTGGCACACACACACCTGACCATGTTGGAGATAGTATTGCATATAGACAGAAGTCTGCACATAACCACCAAATATCTGCTCATGAAATGGATTGGTTAGTCAAAAGTGCAAAAATTGTCATAATTGTCAGAAGTAAAAGTCTGATTACAAAAATTATTAGTGAAACCCTCAATATCAACTCTGTTGTCAGTCCTTATGTCTGCGTTTGTAATCGTATCTCTGAGAAAACATGTATACATTACAGTTCCCATTTTCCAAATAGTGGGTATGTCCTTTGAAGTTACAACCAGTAACTTGTCATGGAGTTAATAACACTCATCAGTCCATTCAAATGATTTTCTAATGAAAAGCTTAAGTATACATGTCAAGTCCTTGTTATTGGAATATGGTATGGATGCAGTAGTTAGTTGTGGTCTGGCAGTCGAACATACAATACAATCTTCTATGGTCAGAGTATGGGCCGTATATTGTCATAATTTTAACCAAGTGTTTTCTATCATTTCCAATCCTGTCTCTATTTTTATTGCTTCAGTCAAAGAATTTATTTCATTCACTGGAGCAATCTTATTAATTACTAATATGGTTATGTGGATATAGCCTTCAAAATTTAAATTAATTCTCCGATTACATGAAACAGTGGGGATTTTTGAGCACTGGAAACCTATAGCATATATTCCTAAGTCACTAACTTCTGGATTTTGAATTGATAGTTGCATCGCTGAGTAGGGGATTTACTCCCTCTGCAATGCTTTAGATCTGCTTGATAAGATGCCTCATCTTTCCTGATCTTTGTCAGGGTAATTCTCTGCTGTTGATCAGTTCTAAAATCACCTTGGTCTGTATTATGATGATCGTCCGTACTAGAAATTGCTCTGACATTGTTTGTGACCCTGTGGTCCTCATAATTATTAACTCTGGTCAGACAAGTGTCTTTACAAACAATTTGGGTTTTAAAAACATAATCTATAGCGGGTATGTTTAACATATAGTCCAATATTTCACATACGTCGAATAAAACATTACATGTTTGGCCTTCATAGCAATATTTTTCAATTCTGGAAATTTTAGCAAGTTCCCTTTTTGCCCTTTTTAGTGCTCCTTGTGTCTTACCCATATAGTTGGCTGAGTTGGTCGTGCCGTGAGTGGTCGTTGTGGTTGTCGTGTTGTTTGCCAGCCGTCCGAGATCAGTCTCAGTCAGTAGAATGTATCATCCCATACTATAACAACAGAGAATAATATAATCAGCGTAGTCAAGATTACACATTGTAAATTTAACAAATTATCATAATATGGCCTATACTGTCCTTTTTCTTCTCTATCTCCTCGATCTCCTCCCTTTTTCCTCCCCTTCTGGAGCCTCAGCGACGAAGGGTCGGATGGGGTCATCAGGCTGTTCACTGGTTTCAGCATCCGGTTCTGCATAGGCAGCTTCATCCTGGTTCCAGTAGTCCATTGATGGTTTCTTAAATTCCTGCTGCTTGTTCTTCTTTGAGTTCATTTTGGTATTTCTGCAGTTGGAGTTTCATAGTGGCCAGTTCCAGCTCTTGTTTCTTCTCCTCGGCCTCTTTTTTTACCCCTATGGTACTTGTTTATTTTATGGCTGCAGTGTGCATTGAACTCATCGTCAGATTTAGTGTATATGCCCATCACATCGTCCAAAGCGTCTTGCACTGCTTTTGGCATACCTTTCACCAGAGCTGAGCGATAGATGATTGACATTCCTGCTCTGGCATCGATCCGCTCTCCTGTGGCATCATGGTATAGATTGGTGACACGTTGTTTGTAACTGTAGTAGTCTTCGTTGTCTTTCATTTGCATTGACAACAATTCTTCAGTCACGACAGAAGGATAGCGTTGACTGAGTTCTCTCTCCAGCACATCACGATAGTTGTATACGCCTTCTTGATCACACAGCGCATATCTCAAGCTCCTTTCGATAGCTTTTTTGATGTTTCTGGCAACAGTTTCGTCAGCAGCTTTGGTCAGAGCAGCCTGAATATCACCCCAGCAAAGTTGGTCTCCTGCGGTTTGTTTGAAAAGAGCTCTTAGCCATGGTAAGCCACCTTTGGTAAGTCTTGGAAGTGTCAACATCAAAGTACTCCAGTCTTTGATTGAAAATGGCTGATAGACCACAGTTTGACCATCTGTTCTCACTGGATACACACTTGCTTTTGGCTCTCGTTCCTTCCGCTGGCTGGGAGTATAAACTCCTGTCAGTACTTTGTATGTTGCCCTGGAGGATGAGTCTTCTCCAAAATGGGAGGGCTTCGAGAATGTAGCAGCTTTAGTATCGGGGCTTCTCAGCTTGCCGCTGGTGTAGGGTGAGGGATGGTATGGTCTTGGTGACTTGTGGTAATAATCTCTTCGTTCAATAGGTGGGTCGGATAATGGTTGGTACATGTTATCAAATAGAGAAATCTCTCTGTCAGTGTCCTCATCCCATGCCCTTCTACTTCTTCTGTGTGACCTTCCTCTTCTCTCAGCAGACCCTTTTTCATCTTCGGTGTCACAACAAGAGTCTCTGAATTGTTTGCGAGTTAGCACTGGATCTTCCTTTATTTTCACTTCTTATCCAGTTTTCTTTAGGACCAAGATAGAAGACAGCTCCTTGGCGTCCTGCAGGACCCCCAGCTCTCCCGCCCATTTTTGTAGCTTTTTTGATTTCAGTTTGATTCGCTCGGGCTTGTTTGGGGTCCGCTTCATCCTGGAGTGCTTTATTCAACCAATATTCTGTCAACTGGCCAACCATGATAAAGTGTGAGGACATTTTGTGGTAATTTGTTTTTTTAAGTTTAATTATTTATTTATTATACAAATTTTGGGCACAACGTCCACTTTATGGCTTTTTAGTGAATGTATTGCTATTTTGAGTACTGTATACTTTTGATTCTACCTTTGGGCTCTAAAAAATTTAATTCTTGGGGGCTTCTCCGTTCTATAGACAGTTCTCTAGAAGGGAGAAGAAATTTGACTTAGATAATTGTGACTTCAGGTTATAATTAGTTTAAAATATTTAATTTAAAATTTTAATCACCTGATTTACGCACAGTTTTTTTTCCTTAATTAGAATATGTGTCCGTCACGTTTTGTTGTCTGCGGGACGGTCCGAATTGCAGCTATTAAGTTTTAAGCTTCTGCAACAAAGAGAGAGAAAAGTAGCGTAGGAGTAAACGTAGAATTTTGAAAATAATTATTTTATTAATATTTAATTTAGATAAAACAAAAAAACTCCCAATCTTAAGTTATTTATAAAAGCAATTAGTTTATCCAGTATCTCCTTTAATGTGACAGGTGATATAACCTTTTATATTTTTGAATTGTACCCAAAAAAATGAACTGTAATAAATTAAAAATAACTTTTAGCAATTTAAACCTCTATACTCCAATTATTTGTATTAAATTTTAAAATGTATCTACCTCCTCAATTGTTTTAGTGCCTGATTGCCGATAAAATATTTACTTTAATAATTGCAATGCTGTCAATAGCTTAAACTGTTTCTTATTTATTTATTATTTCGTTCATTGATGGCACCGTGCAAAGAGTAATTCTCACACTGCTCCTTTAAACTCAAACTAGTCCAACTCGTACTGAGCAAACATACAGACCAGAGGCACTCCGAGCCTGAAGCAACAAAGCGCTTTCTTTAATTCCCACATAACACTCAAAATACAGATTAACACTATTCTATCCTTGTCCCTAATTTTTCTAATTCCTTTTTCTCAACTCTTACAGTATTAACAAGAACAACAACATTAATAGAGCTAAATTACGAGCTGACATATCTTTCCCTGTGACCTCTTGACCTCTCTGCTCACTGCCGCTCATACACTCACACACACACTCAGAGAGACCGCAGGCAAATAGAGAAACACCCGTAACAAAATTTATTATTCCCATGAAACTGATTAAGCTAGCAAATCTTTGAGAACTGAATTTAAAATATTTACAATTGTATTAATTTTAGAATTTATTGGTTTAAGTAAATTACACAATACAAGACTTTTACTTGAGATTTGCCAAAACAAGACAATTTTCAGTAAATAGAAAAATCTCCCGTTTTAGGTTATTCTCCAAATATTCCAGGACATGCAATAATTTCAGAGATTTATTCCGAATTTTAAGAACATGCAATTTATTTCTAAGAACATGCAATTTTAAATTACTCAATAAATGCAGAATTATTTGATCCAAGTATCATTTGTAAGATCATGACACTCACACAACCAGAATTTCCACAAACATCTCTCCAATAAATGCCATAATTCTTATCTCTCAACATTCTTCTATCACATTTTATTTATAATCAAAGCTTTCAACAAGACTTTACATAAACCACCATAGCCAATATTTAACTCAGATCAAAACTGGTTTTATCCATCATAAACAACTCTAAACATCTCTCATCTCATGCTTGCTCAAACAAGTGCTTCATAATAAAAAATTCAAATTTACAAAGTGCCATCAATTTGAACAATTTATTTATACTGTCTTCCTCTTTAAATCGACACCAAGAAACAAATCTCCCAGGTAATTCTAAATGTGTCCTACTCGTCTTTTAATTTTTCAGTATCTGCGTAATTTTGGTGGAATTAGCCGAACACAGACTTTTCGTTATATTTTCAGCTTTTTCTGTAATCTCCTTTACAAGCTCAGCTTTTAGTTTCAAGTGTATTTCTTTTTCACAAACTTTTGATGACGCTCTCGTAACAGTACTACCAGACGGGAGAGTCATAAAAAGGCAACCTGCTTGTGATTTAGGTCGGTTTTTCCAGGTACAACTCAATTTACTCAATTTCGGTCACATCAGTTTCCTGTACCAAAGTATTATTAATTTCGTCACAAACAAAATTGCGCATCCCCTATAAGATTGAGTATGCTACGAGTGTCTGTCAATTTGTATTAGCTGCGTTTAGTTGGACAATTGACCTTCGGCCAATTCTGCAGAAGCAAGTGACGTCATGTTCTTCGAACTCTTACTTCTGCATCTTGGGTGTCTTGAGAGCTTAAGGCAATCAAAAACACCAATAATGTTACTTTTGGAATTCCTTTTTTTTGTAAACTCAAATTAGGAGTTTTTGTTTTTTCTTTTTGTGTAAAGTTTAACCACAAAAGTGTTTTTCTTACAAAATCCGCTTTTTTTCTCTCTTCGTGCAAAGCAATAAACACGGAACTTAATTAATAACTTTGTTTTTAATCACGCTTTATCAAATTTAAAGCTTAAACGTTCATTATTATTTTGATTCTACGCTCCTTCTTTTCTCACGTGTTGGCGTATAAACACGGACTTCTTAATTACTGATTTTATATTGTTTTAAAATTACCACTTAATTTATTACAAAGGTCCCTCACAAAACATCACATATAATTTTGGTTTTGGCCAATGTGACAGATATTCCTTGAAAAAGGCACTGCCATACCGTTTTTGTGGAGCGCTCTGGATGCGTTGTTTCTCAAAGGGGCCTTTGGGGAGACGACGGCCTGGTCCTTTCTGCATAGTTCTTTCACGTCGCGGTGTCACCAAATTGTTGGAAAAATTCTCAAGACCTCGTAGGAAAAATGCAGGCACTTTAATGTTGAACAGCAGACATGATTCTCCATCTCCTTGTCGTCTCCCATCGTCTCCTAAGTCTTGGTACAGAACTGAGCTAAATTTAACCTACAGAGTAGTTAACCATTAACTCCTTAGGTAACCCTTAGGTAATGAACTTATGCAAACGTGGTACATAACATAATAATAAAACACAGGCAAAGTCCAGTTTAAAAGACCACGTCTTCTAGGTTTAGCACTGAATCAGCATAAATCAGCCATAGTTGTCGTAAACCTCAATATATTGGTAACTATTGATTGATAACACAAGAACAGAACATCAGCGACCTTTGACGTATTACATAACAAAGATTACTTTCCTCACATGTTCCTCAGATTTACGGGGGAGAAGCAGATAACAGAGGAATACCGAGGAGGCTGACCGGAGGCTGCACCTCGGGTCACACATTATTCACATGCTGTGTTATATAGTTGGGTCGAGGGGGAGAGGCGGCCAGAGTACCTGGCTGGAGACAGTCGTGTTACCAGGGACAGTCTGACCCAGAGCTCTACATGTTTAGCGACTATTGTATCAGGGGAATACATTTTTTGTGGCACTGTAATCGCCTGACTCATAGGCTACGCTCAGACTGCAGCCTGAAGTGACCCAAATCCAATTTTTTCACCCCTGTGCGACCTGTATCTGATCTTTTAATGACAGTCTGAACGACACAGATCCGATTTTTTCAAATGCGATCCAGGCCTCTTGGATATGTGGTCCTAAATCCGATACATACCCGATCTTTTGACATGCGACTTCAGTCTGAACGGCCAGATTAGAAGGTACTTTGTTAAAATGGAAATGCTTTTATAACAAAAAGTCCTTATTATCATTCAATAATTCATTAATGCACAGGATAATATGTTCTCACACACAGTCTTGGTTTAGTCCTGGTTTAGACCTGGTTTAGACCTGTTTTAGTCCTGGCTTAGTCTTGGTTTAGTCCTGGTTTAGTATTGGTTTAGTCCCGGTTTAGTCCTGGTTTAGACCCGGTTTAGTCCTAGTTTAGACCTGGTTTAGTCCTGGTTTAGTGCTGGTTTAGACCTGGTTTAGTCCTAGTTTAGACCTGGTTTAGTCCTGGTTTAGTGCTGGTTTAGACTGTGAGGAAAATAATCTTCGTTATGTAATACGTCAAAGGTCGCTGATGTCCTGTTCTTGTGTTATCACTCAATAGTTACCAATACATTGAGGTTCACGACAACTATGGCTGATTTATGCTGATTCAGTGAAAAACCTAGAAGACGTGGTCTTTTAAACTGGACTTTGCCTGTGTTTTACTACCATGTTATGTACCCCCATGACCCGTTGTTTGCATAAGTTCATTCCTGAGGGTCCTAGTTTGAGTTAATGGTTAACTACTCTGTAGGTTAAATTTAGCTCAGTTCTGTACCAAGACTTAGGAGACGACAGGGAGACAACAGGACATCTGAAGAATCATGTCTGTATCCTCTGCTGTTCAACATTAAAGTGCCTGCATTTTTCCTACGAGGTCTTGAGAATTTCTTCCAACAAGACCCGGTTTAGATCTGGTTTAGTCTTGGCTTAGTCCTGGTTTAGACCTGGTTTGGTCCTGGTTTACACCTGGTTTAGTCCTGGTTTAGTGCCAGGTTAGTCCCAGTTTAGTCCTGTTTTAGACCTGGTTTAGTCCTGGTTTAGACCTGGTTTAGTCTTGGCTTAGTCTTGGTTTAGACCTGGTTTAGTCTTGGTTTAGTCCTGGTTTAGTCCCAGTTTAATCCTGGTTTAGACCCGGTTTAGTCCTGGTTTAGTCTTGGCTTAGTCCTGGTTTAGACCTGGTTTAGACCTGGTTTAGTCCTGGTTTAGTTCTGGTTTAGTCCTGGTTTGGTCCTGTTTTAGTCCTGGTTTAGTCCCGGTTTAGTCCTGGCTTAGTCCTGGTTTAGACCTGGTTTAGTCCTGGCTTAGTCTTGGTTTAGACCTGGTTTAGTTTTGGTTTAGTCCTGGTTTAGTCCTGGTTTAGACCTGGTTTAGTCTTGGCCTTAGTCTTGGTTTAGTCCTGGTTTAGTCCCAGTTTAATCCTGGTTTAGACCCGGTTCAGTCCTGGTTTAGTCTTGGCTTAGTCCTGGTTTAAACCTGGTTAAGACCTGGTTAAGTCTTGGTTTAGTCCTGGTTTAGTCCTGGTTTAGTCTTGGTTTAGTCCTGGTTTAGTCCTGGTTTAGTCCTGGTTTAGACCTGGTTTAGTCTTGGTTTAGTCTTGGTTTAGTCCTGGTTTAGTCCCAGTTTAATCCTGGTTTAGACCCAGTTTAGTCCTGGTTTAGTCTTGGCTTAGTCCTGGTTTAGACCTGGTTTAGACCTGATTTAGACCTGGTTTAGTCTTGGTTTAGTCCTGGTTTAGTGGCGAAATAGATGCAGAAATAATCTGATAATATGACTCACCCATAAGAACGCGGTCACTCCCGATAGTTTGCGTATCCATGTATGCACGTGTCACGGTCTTTAATAATCCGGAGCTCCAAAAGGACATATCCCGAACTTATCCCGTGTCCCGAGGCGAGAGTTCCTTCTTACGTAGCATTAACGATTAAGGATTCTTATTCTCTTGGAAATGCCGCGTAAATATCACGCGGATTGCTCACAGCTGATCGGCGAACAGGCGCAAACACAACAGCGGTAATCGTCATGATTGGCGGGAGCGCGATCGGTGCGTAATTATGCTGCAACATGATTGGAAGCTGGAGCGCAGTTCGGCCTATGACTGGCTCTTGGCACTGGCTATTTTGACTTAAAGACGGCGAATTTCGACAAAAGGTGAGGGATTTTCATGCCTGATTGATAAAATGCCACAAGGGATGGAAGAAGGGATGACCATTTTAGAAGAGAGATGATTTTGACTATTTTTTCCCACAGGGGGGATGCCACCCCCCCCCCCCCCATCCCCCCTCAACTCGAGTACTGGTGTGCGAGTGTGTGAGTGTGTGATGTGATGTGATGTTTTTTCCCGCTGAAAACGCGCGGTGCCTGCATTATCTTACCGATTTTCTGGGCACAGAAGCGCTGTGAACAGTGGCTACAGTTTTGAATTGCTTTAAAAAAATTTCAGCGTGAGAAATACCATGTGTGAGCGTGTGAACATGTCGAATTGCGTGTGTCACACTCTCAAAGCGTGAGACTTGAGAGCCCTGGCTAAAGGTTAACAGGCTAATACAACTAATATGCACAGTGATACGAGTCGAGACAGACAATACGCGAACGCAATCTACGCTGCCGGATATTTTGTGGACAACTGTTTGGGACGCAAATATATCTTCGGACAAATGTTTTGTTTTGAGAAGAAAAACAAGCTTTATTTCATGTTCCAGGAAAGTTACCGGACCTACTAACGTGGGCTCCAGAAAGCGAGCCGAACCGGGATCAGCTGAGAGTGTCAGAGGTAAGCTGGAGTCAACACACGTAACTTTTAGAAGGAAACCCATACAGATTAACATAAAACAACCCGCATTATCCCTTTAAGCCCTGCAGTGTGATCGTCGCCTCAGTGATATTTCGATCTGAACAACAGAGGGTTTGAATAGGGCCCAGGAGAGACCAGTGGATTACTCAGACATGCATGGATGACATCTAAAACCTCTTACGGCGCGGTTTTGATGAAGGAACAACATTATAACATGGTAGAAAGCTCCACAAAGTTGACTTTGCATAATACTCCCTCTTTAGAGCACGCATATTATACAAATGGACTTTAATGAGGTTTTGAACATTATAATTTCAATGAAGCAAAAAACAGAGAAAGAACGACGAGCACTGAAGTAAACCAGCGCTGTTGTAATGCTAATTCAAGCCGAAAGAGTTTGGCTCGTTTGCATAGAGAGAAAGCGTCTTGCTGTGAGCTGTATCCACGGGGATCAGAATGATGAAAAGTTAGGACAGTTTCCATAGCGATTAACAATTTTAAAGAAAATATTACAGATTTCGAAGGGGTAAAAATCCTCAAAATGTTGTTTTCTCATCACAAACAGTTTCACACATGTTTTTTTTACACACAAACCCTGCAGATTTAGTTCTTTGAGTTCTTTGAGTTCTTTTCCTCAAACAGAAAACACTCTGTTCCACCTTGTGATGTCATGCGGTAACACAGGAAATGCTACAGGAAATTGTGTGTTTTTAAACTCCATAGACCTTCTCTGGAATCATTTGGATAATTTCAGCCCTGGAATTGACAATCTTTACTGAATTAAAGGTTAAAAAAAAAAGCTGTTCACTTGAAAACTACCGCTTCATGACATCACAAGGTGGAGCAGAGTGTTTTGAGGTTAGACAGACTAATAAGAATGAAACAAAACAGAACTACAGGTCTGTGTTTGAGGAGGAAACAACATTATAAGATGATCAAAGCTCACAAGAGTCTGTTTTGCGTAAAATAGGATCTTTAAAATAATGAAAAATAAAAAGATAAACAAGGAAAAAAACCACAACAAGTACTGAAAAGGTAAACAAATATACACAAGTCCAATTCAATGGACTAAACATTGATTTAAACACTCACTTTCTGTCCCTTTCGCCCTCCACTGACTGTGACTAAGCTCCCTCCAGCCCGGCTCACGGCGCACTCCGGTGATTCCTCCGGCTTCGTGTCGTCGGGGCCAAAGGGTTTCCAACCTGTGGAGCGCGTCCTGCCCTCACAGCGCGAGCAGCTGTTTCACACACGGCCAGGCGCTGTAATGACCTCCCGCTCAGCACCGCGCACCAGACTGGAACATACGGACAAAATCGCAGGCCCGGACAACTGCACCGGCTGCACACTCTGGACGACGGATTTGAATGTCCAATATGACGCAGAATTAACTCTTGTGAGCTTAAAGTCGTGTTGTTGTGTCTGTTTTGTCTATTGTGTATTTTGGTTTGGCCTGTTGTTGTTGTTGTGGAATTTCTAATTTATAAGAATGAAACTGGAAAGTTGTGTTGAATCAAAGAGTTGATTTACACTGCCTGACAAAAGTATTAGGACGATTGTGTATTTCTGAACTTTCATAATGATAACAAGACGTATTGGTAATGACAACAAATCAATTTATTGATATATTAAAGCAAATTTCATCATGTGTAAAGGCATATTATTGCAAAAATTTAACAATATCAAGTTCAATAGCTTTTTCATCAATATAACCACCACTGAACCAGGTCTAAACCAGGACAGAACTGGGTCTAAAACAGGACTAAACCAGGACTAAACCAGGACTAAACCAGGACTGAACCAGGACTGAACCAGGACTGAACCAGGACTGAACCAGGAGGACTAAACCAGGACTGAACTGGGCCTAAACCAGGTCTAAACCAGATCTAAACCAGGACTGAACCGGGTCTAAACCAAGACTAAACCAGGACTAAACCAGGACTGAACCAGGACTAAACCAGGGCTAAACCAAGACTGAACCAGGACTAAACCAGGACTAAACCAGGACTAAACCAGGACTGAACCAGGACTGAACCAGGACTAAACCAGGGCTAAACCAAGACTGAACCAGGACTGAACCAGGACTGAACCAGGACTAAACCAGGACTGAACCGGGTCTAAACCAGGACTGAACCAGGTCTAAACCAGGACTAAACCAGGACTAAACCAGGACTGAACCAGGACTGAACCAGGACTAAACCAGGACTAAACCAGGACTGAACAGGACTAAACCAGGACTGAAACAGGACTAAACCAGGACTAAACCAGGATTAAATCAGGACTAAACCAGGCCTAAACCAGGACTGAACCAGGACTGAACCAGGACTAAACCAGGACTGAACCAGGACTAAACCAGGACTAAAGCAGGACTAAACCAGGACTGAACCAGGACTAAACCAGGACTAAAGCAGGACTGAACCAGGACTAAATCAGGACTAAACCAGGACTGAACTTTGGCCTTAATCACAGCTTTACAAATTCGAGACATTCTGTCCAACAATTTTTCAACATATTCATTTTCTATAGTTTTCCACTCATCCTGAAGACATTTCCACAGGTGTTTAACGGATTTAACGTAGTCAGATTCCTGGAGCGCACTTTAATATCCAAATAATCCCACCCTTTTTCGATGGTTGACAGGTCAGGAGACTGGGGCGGCCATGTCATAACCTGCAGTTGATGACGCTGTTCACACGTCTCCAAATTACCCTTACACAGTTTGGACGAGTGCTTTGGGTCATTATCTTATTGGAACCAGAAGTTTCGTCCAGAGTTCAGAAATACACAGTTGTCCTAATACTTTTGTCAGGCAGTGTAATAAAGCAATTGTGCACACAGTCACACCCTGACTGTCCCTAGACTCGTGATCATAACAAAGCATACAGAGTTTTTATACCCCTCAGGGAGCGGCAAAGGAATGACAAATGAATGATGCAAATACATAAGTCAAGACATAACACCTCTACAAAGACAGATCAGCGCAAGGCCGTGTCCTTTGCAGCAGAATAACAAGTGAAAAACAGGTTGAAACCCAAGAATATTTGAGACAGCATGGAGCCTCTAAAGGACCTCTTTTCTGATAACTGGCCATACCTACTTGTCAAAGCCTGATCCCGTCAGATCTCAGAAGCTCAGCAGGGCCTGGTTAGTACTTGGATAGGAAACCACTGGGAATTCCAGGTGCCACAGGGGGGCGCCAGTCGCAAAAACTGTTGTTGTGTCCTTAGGCAAGACACTTCACCCACATTGCCTAGTATTAAAGTGGAGTATGTGTGAGTGTTGGAGGTGGTCAGAGGGCCCGACGGCGCAGATTGCTTCGCAGCCTCGTTTCGCAGCCTCGCTTCGCAGCCTCGCTTCGCAGCCTCGCTTCTGTCAGTCTGCCCCAGGACATCTGTGGCTGCAAAAGTAGCTTACCACCACCAAGTGTGGAGTGAATGAACAATGAACTGTAAAGCGCTTTGGGTGTCATGAAAGGCGCTGTATAAATGCTATGAATTATTATTATGATTACTAAGGCTACGTCCACACGACAACGCTCCTGGATTTTTTTTGATGCGGGTTGAGAAAAATGTGCGTCCACACACACGTCGGGTCAGTAAATATTCACATCCAGATGAAAACGGAGCGCTGAGTGAACACAATGTAATACATACGCCACACCGATATGTGGCGCTGTAAACAGGAAACAGCCAGAGCCACCGGAAACACAACACTACAAAGAGCGCATGTGCATAAAGCCCTTTCTCTCCCGCAAACAAGCATCGTCATGTCATCGTTTTCCAGAAGCTGCGTTTTGCTCGTCCACACCACAACGTGACCCCCGGCGTTCTCAGATTTCTCCACTCTGGAAAAAAAACACCATTTTCGCCCCCCAAAATGCCGGTGTCGTGTGCACGATAGGCCAAAATGAATAAAAACTTCTCCGTTTCCACCAAAAAACGTTGTCGTGTGGACGGGCCTTACATGGCGGGACAGTCTGTTGTAACTCAAGGGTTTGTCGAAGTCCCTATTTCATTAGGAATCCCAAAGCTAATTTATACACAACTTATAGACTTGATTACATGAACAGTTATTGTAAAGATTTCCATTACACCTGCTTGGCCCTTTAATTGAAAAACAGGAAGTTGCCCCTAATGGTCATGTGCGGTAGTGCATGCAGAAGAAGCTCCGCTGGCTCACGCGTGTTACTACGTTGTAATGACTTTACAGAAGGCATTTCCTGTAAGTAAGATATAAACAAGTCATATAATTTTAAGGTGTTCATAATAAGATGTTTGTTTAATTTGTATAAGACCAAACTATTTACAAGTTAATTTACACGCTCACATGTTGAGTATGAGACAGGACTGGACTGGGACAAAAAAATGGCCCTGGCATTTTTTTAGACTGCCCCCCCATCCTGGTTCAGTCCTGCTTTAATCCTGGTTTAGACCTGGTTTAGACCTGATTAGTCCTGGTTTAGTCCTGGTTCAGTCCTGGTTCAGACCTGATTTAGTCCTGGTTCAGACCTGATTTAGTCCTGGTTTAATCCTGGTATAGTCCTGGTTCAGACCTGATTTAGTCCTGGTTTAGTCCTGGTATAGTCCTGGTACAGACCTGATTTAGTCCTAGTCCTGGTTCAGACCTGATTTAGTCCTGGTTTAGTCCTGGTCTAGTCCTGGTACAGACCTGATTTAGTCCTGGTTCAGACCTGGTATAGTCCTGGTTTAGTCCTGGTTCAGACCTGATTTAGACCTGATTAGTCCTGGTTCAGACCTGATTTAGTCCTGGTTTAGTCCTGATTTAGTCCTGGTTTAGTCCTGGTTCAGTCCTGATTTAGTCCTGGTTTAGTCCTGGTTCAGACCTGATTTAGTCCTGGTTTAGTCCTGGTTCAGTCCTGATTTAGTCCTGGTTTAGTCCTGGTTCAGACCTGATTTAGTCCTGGTTCAGACCTGATTTAGTCCTATTTTAGTCCTGGTTCAGACCTGGTTTAGTCCTGGTTCAGACCTGGTTTAGTCCTGGTTCCACTGTCTATATTGAAGATGGACCAATGGGACGCCTCCTCTAAATTGTGGGCCGGTCTCTAAGTAAAAAAAAACAAACCAGAATCGGCCCTTGGGACTGTCGGCCCACCGGGAAAATGCCCAGTATGCCTGATTACCAGTCCAGGCCTGGTACGAGACTACATTTAGGTTAGCATTAGCATAATAAAACGTGGTTTTCTGTATTTCTTTGCATTTAAACTCATGTATATTTTATTATGTTGTTACAATTTCACACCTGCCACAAAAAGAACAGTCTAAACCCATCCTGGCGTCAGGAGAGGACATTTTGAGACAGATAATTTCATATTTGTAAATTGTCCTATTCACTGGTGTAAATTATTCTACAACAGCAATAAATGTTCAGTTTGTTTGAGCTGAAGTGTGAGAACGTGAAACTGCGACAAGATAGAATTGTTTAGTGCCAATTTGAAACACTTAACCGGACTAACAGGTGAGAAAATCCTCTAAAAATGCTCTAAATCCAGATATAGTCCTGGTCCAGTCCTGGTCCAGTCCTGGTCTAGTCCTGGTCCAGTCCTGGTCCAGTCCTGGTCCAGTCCTGGTCCAGTCCTGGTCTAGTCCTGGTCCAGCCCTGGTCCTGTCCTGGTCTAGTCCTGGTCCAGTCCTGGTCCAGTCCTGGTCCAGTCCTGATCCAATCCTGGTCCAGCCCTGGTCCAGTCCTAGTCCAGTCCTGGTCCATCCCTGGTCTAGTCCTGGTGCAGCCCTGGTCCATCCCTGGTCCATCTCTCGTCCAGTCCTGGTCCAGTCCTGGTCCATCCTTGGTACAGCCCTGGTCCTGTCCTGGTCTAGTCCTGGTCCAGTCCTGGTCCAATCCTGGTCCAGCCCTGGTCCAGTCCTGGTGCAGCCCTGGTCCATCCCTGGTCCATCTCTCGTCCTGTCCTGGTCCAGTCCTGGTCCAGTCCTGGTACCGTCCTAGTCCATCCCTGGTACAGCCCTGGTCCTGTCCGGGTCTAGTCCTGGTCCAGTCCTGGTGCAGCCCTGGTCCAGTCCTGGCCCCGCCCCTGCCCCTCTGTTACCATGGCGACAGTGTGTTGTGGCCGGTGTCTGCAGATGAAATGGCAGAGCAACGCAATTATCTAAAGTCTCATTCTTTAGGAGCTTTTGTTGTGGCCAAAGTGTATGTGTGTGTGTGCGTGCGTGCATGTGTGTGTGTGCATGCGTGCGTGTGTGTGTGTGTGCATGCGCGTGTGCATGTGTGTGTGTGTGTGTGTGTGTGTGTGTGTGTGTGAGAAAGAGCGGGTGAATGAACTCAGAGAATCAACTGTCGAAGAGAGGAAGAAAACGAGAGAGTGTGAGTGTGAGCGGAATCAGAATTTCAAGCGAGGAGAGCAAAGGAAATAACCTGCTCACCCCAGACTGATCTGTGTCACTCTGAAAATGCTCATGACGACTTTCTGACTCTGATTGGTCGAAACAGAACACTCAAACTTTAGTTACGTCCACTTGAGAGAAGCACAAACATCTTTCCCTGTTGTTAAAACGAGAAATTCAATTTGTCAACTGGACAAAGTTTTTTTGGTCGAAGACGTTTCACAGCTCATCCAAGCTGCTTCGTCAGTTCTGAGCACTGACGAAGTAGCTTTTACCATGGATTCTACCTGGACGACTGAGGGATTCTTCACATATGTTTCCCTGTTTACAAACGCACAAAGAGCTAAAAGAGACTGAAGTATGTTTGTGGGCGTCGTCATTTGTTCTGGTTCGTTTGGACGTTTCAGATGGTCATGACGACTTTCTGACTTATTGGTCGATGCAGAAAACTCAAACTACGTCCAGTTGAGAGAAAAGCACAAACATCTTTCTCTGTTCACAAACGCACAAAGAACTAAAAGAGACTGAAGTACATTTGTGGGCGTTGTCATTTTTTTTCTGGTTTGTTTGGATGTTTCAGATGGTCATGATGACTTTTTGGCTCTGATTGGTCGAAGCAGAAAACTCAAACTTTAGTTACGTCCAGTTGAGAGAAAAGCACAAACATCTTTCTCTGTCCACAAACGCACAAAGAACTAAAAGAGACTGAAGTACGTTTGTGGACATCATTTGTTCTGGTTCATTTGGGCGTTTCAGATGGTCATGACGACTTTCCGACTGATTGGTCGATGCAGAAAACTCAAACTTTAGTTACGTCCACTTGACAGAATCACAAACATGTTTCCCTGTTGTTAAAAGGAGAAATTCAATTTGTCAACTGGATAAAGTTTATTTGGTCGAAGACGTTTCGCAGCTCATCCAAGGTACTTCGTCGGTTCTCCAAGCTACTTCGTCAGCGCTCAGAAATGATGAAGTAGCTTGGATGAGCTGCGAAACGTCTTCGACCAAAAAAACTTTGTCCAGTTGACAAACTGATTTTCAATTTTTACCATGTATTCTATCTGGACGACTGAGGGATTCTTCACACGTTTCCCTGCTCACAAACTCACAAAGAACTAAAAGAGACTGAAGTAGGTTTGTGGGCGTCGTCATTTGTTCTGGTTCGTTTGGGCGTTTCAGATGGTCATGACGAATTTCTGACTGATTGTTCGACGCAGAAAACTCAAACTTTAGTTATGTCCAGTAGAGAGAAGCACATACATGTTTCCCTGTTCACAAACGCACAAAGAGCTAAAAAAGATTGAAGTACGTTTGTGGATGTCATCTTTTTTTTCTGGTTCGTCTGGGCGTTTCAGATGGTCACGAGGACATTTTGACTCTGATTGGTCGAAGCAGAAAACTCAAACTTTAGTTACGTCCAGTTGAGAGAAAAGCACAAACATCTTTCTCTGTCTACAAACGCACAAAGAACTAAAAGAGACTGAAGTATGTTTGTGGGCGTCGTCATTTGTTCTGGTTCGTTTGGGCGTTTCAGATGGTCATGACGACTTTCTGACTGATTGTTCGACGCAGAAAACTCAAACTTTAGTTATGTCCAGTAGAGAGAAGCACATACATGTTTCCCTGTTCACAAACGCACAAAGTACGTTTGTGGGCATCATCATTTTTTCTGGTTCGTTTGGGTGTTTCAGTGGGTGTCAGGTCATGTTTCCCTGTTTTTAAAAGGAGAAATTCAATTTGTCAACTGGACAAAGTTTATTTGGTCGAAGACGTTTCACAGCTCATTTGTTCTGGTTCGTTTGGAAACGTATTCGACCAAATAAACTTTGTCCAGTTGACAAATTGAATTTCTCTTTTTACCATGGATTCTACCTGGACGATTGAGGGATTCTTCAAACATGTTTCCCTGTTCACAAACGCACAAAGAGCTAAAAGAGACTGAAGTACGTTTGTGGGCGTCGTCATTTGTTCTGGTTCGTTTGGGCGCTTCACCTTTGGCTCCGCCCAAACCTCAATGCACTTTGCGACGTGATTGGTCCACCCACTCGATGAACCGTACAGCAGGATGAATTCTTTTCTGTTTGAACTCACAAAATATGAAAATCCTTCTGCTGTGCGAGGTCAGAAGAGAGGAGGAAAGAGTTTGAGGTTGTGGTAAAACTCTGTTCTGGTTTCTGTTGTGAAAAGTGCTTTTAAAGTCATCGCTGTGAGTAATTAGGAGGTTTGTGCAGAATCCCTCAGTCGTCCAGGTTCCACGGCAAAAGGAGGAATTCAGTTTGTGAACTGGACAACGTTTTGCAAGTTTCGTGAATACGTTTCACAGCTCATCCAAGCTGCTTCTACAGTTCTTCGTAATTAGGAGGTTCTGAATTTAAAGCGGCTCTCTTACGCTAATTTAACTTTCCAGAGTTTTTAATCGTGTTTTAGTTGTTTCTTCTCATCATTTACCCACCTCAAGTTGTCTTTGGAGTGATTTGTGCACGTTTGAGTTGTCTTTAATCGCTTATTTTTTGGCACCGCTCTGTACTTGCTTCATTCTACAATTTTATTTTCTTAGGGCCTGTTTAGACGAGAACACTTACGGGTAAAAAACACAAAATATTTTATCGGAAGTGCCTTTCATTTAAACCAAGTGTCGGCAACCTTTACCACTCAAAGAGCCATTTGGACCAGTTTCACACAGTAAAGAAAAGACTGGGAGCCACAAAACCCTTTTGAAATTTAAAATGAAACAACACTGCATACAACGGCTTTTTTTGCCTTTGTGCCATATTTTGAAAATGAATGAACTAAAATAAAATACATTTTAATTAAATGCAGTGGTCCCTCGCTATATCGTGGTTCACTTTTCGTGGCATCGCTGTTTCGTGGATTTTTTTTTTTATTCCAATTTTTTTTTATAGTGTATCAATGCGCATTTCTGCATCCTGATTGGCTAAGGGACTGTAGACCTTTGCCGTCAGTCATTCTCCTCTGTGTCTCCTGTACAGAATGCGTTCAGTTTGCCAGATTTATATAAATGTTGGATTGCAGTGTGACTCTGAAGTGCTAGTGCTGTATGTTTGCAAGTTTTCTCCCCGACAAAGCCAGCCACAGCGAAGCGGTCATAAGAACTGTGAAATACACACGAAATACACTTTGGTTTCGTTCTATAATACTGTGCTTTTTTGTTGAAAATCTACGAACGTTTGAGTGTTTAAACAAGAGAGAAATGTGAGAAAACGTTAATTCCAGTGTGAGAAAAGTGTAGAATGTGTGTGGTGAGGCGTTTACAGCCTTAAAATATGGAGAATAATTGTAAAATATAAAGCTGACGACTTCGCGGATTTCGCTTATCGTGGGTTATTTTTAGAACGTAACGCCCGTGATAAACGGGGGACCGCTGTACTGAGCCACATCAGAGGGATCAAAGAGCCGCGAGTTGCCGACCCCTGGTTTAGACGGGCTTAAAAACGCAAAAAACTGAAACCGCCCTCCAAAGTGGAAAACTTGAATACGCTCCGCCGTAGCGTTTTCGTCTACACTGCCCAAGACGCAAAACTCTGGTCAAATCTGCTGACGTCGCGTATGTGTTTACGTCACATCGGTCCATGCATCAGGTACTTTGTTTGGCAGGACCTTGTTGCGCCTTTGTTGCTTTGTCGTCTAATGTGGTCTGAAGCAATAGTTTAACTTCTACAATAGTTGAACACAATTTTTTTTTTTTTTTGCTACCGGTAGCCATGTTTTGTTTTGCTTTTTGTGGCGCAGATGAGAAGAAGGAAGACTCTTCGCATGCAGGCGGACGTAGTGATAATGTATCACAGCGCCACCTAGCCGCCTGGCATGCATACCCAATCCATTTCCACACACTTCTGTGTCACCATATGCACGCAGATTTCCTCCTGAAAACGCTCGTCTAAACGCGGAATAAAAAGTGAAGACGCGACGCCACTTTCGCGTCTTCTGTTCAGACCGTCATCGTATAAACGTAGCCTCAATCGATGATACGTGCAGCAGGATTTAGCAGCGTCGCGTAGTTCTTTCGGTGCAAATGAAGGAAAAAAACAACAAAACATTATAAGGTTGAACAGTTTTGGTGAGTTCTATTTGAAATCAGGTCTGTAAAAATCAGCTACAGCGCTTTTAACTTAACTACGATTTCCGATCAAACACAAAGAACCAAAACACATCGCAAAATATCTGAAAATATCCGTTTTTCCACTTTGATATTCACACTGTGTGGATGAGTCGTGTCAGAGGAACAATTTGTGGAAAAGAGAAATTTAGAAATCCAGAAATCCCATTTGGAGTTGGGAAAATAAAAACACCAGGAGCTATACCAAACATTTTCTAAAAAAAAGAGAAAAAAAAAAACAAACACACACACACACACACAAAACAAAATGGAGAAGAAAAAAAAAAAGCATTTATTCTGTCAAAGCATGTGTCTCTCGCCCACCAGCCGGGTCCAGCCACCGTCTGGGGAAGGGAGAGCGTCGTGATGGCAACCGATTGGAAGAGAGAAAAAAATCAAATAAAAAAACGAAAACAGGCATCTCCCAGGACAGCCCGGATCAGGCTCGGCTTCAGCGCCGTATTATTTAACATCCAGTGATGAAATGGAGAGCAAGAGCCGTTCTCGCTCTCTCTCACCAAGAATGGAGGGATGGAGGGATTTTTATTTTTTTTATTTTTTGAAAGAAAAGAGAGGACCGCTAAGGCCCCAGGATTACGGAAAAACAAAGCAATGAGCAGCCTCGATGGGGCGTTCACAGGGAGAGGGGAGGAGGAGAAGATAGAGGAGGAGAAGAGAGAAAGAAGGATGAGAAAAGAGAAAGAGAGAGAGAGGGGGGAGGAGAAGAGGGAGAGAGAGAGAGAGAGGAGAAGAGAGGAGGAGGGAGAGAGAGATTAGAGGAGGAGAAAGAGGAGGACAAGATAGAGGAGGAGAGAGAGAGAGAGGAGGAGAAGAGAGAGAGAGAGAGAGAGGAGGAGAAGAGAGAGAGAGAGAGAGAGGGGAGAAGATAGGAGGAGGAAGAGAGAGATTGGAGGAGGAGAAAGAGGAGAAGATGAGAGAGCAGGAGGAGGGAGAGAGAGAGAGAGGAGGGAGAGAGAGAGGAGGAGAAGAGAAGGGCGATCGCAAGAGAGGAGAGAAGGAGAGAGTGGAGAGAGGAAGAGAGAGAGAAGAGAGGGCAGGAGAAGAGAGAGAGAGCAGGAGGAGGGAGAGAGAGAGGAGAAGAGAAGGGTGATCGCAAGAGAGGAGGAGGAGGAGAGAGTGGAGAGAGGAAGAGAGGGCAGGAGAAGAGAGAGAGAGGAGGAGGAGGAGAGAGGGAGGAGGGAGAGAGAGAGGAGGAGAACAGAAGGGTGATCACAAGAGAGGAGAGAAGGAGAGAGTGGAGAGAGGAAGAGAGAGAAGAGAGGGCAGGAGAAGAGAGAGAGGAGGAGGAGGAGAGAGAGAGAGGAGAGGGAAGAGAGAGAGAAGAGAGTTGAGAAGAGAGAGAGAGAGCAGGAGGAGGGAGAGAGAGAGGGAGGAGGGAGAGAGAGGGGTGATCGTAAGAGAGCAGAGAAGGAGAGAGTGGAGAGAGGAAGAGAGAGAAGAGAGAGAGAGAGAAGAGAGGGGAGAAGAAGATAGAGAGGAGGAGGAGGAGGAGAGAGTGAGAGAGAGGAGAGGGAAGGAGAAGAGAGAGGAGGAGGAGGGAGAGAGAGGGGAGGAGGAGAAGGAGGGGCGATCGCAAGAGAGGAGAGAAGGAGAGAGTGGAGAGATAAGATAAGATAACCCTTTATTTGTCCCACAATGGGGAAATTGCAGTGTCACAATGCAGGTTTCAGAAACAGTTGGAAAAAAGAGCATGCATCAAAAATTAAGATAATAATAATAAGTATGAGGGGAGGAGAAGAGAGAGGAGGAGGAGGAGAAGAAAGAGAGGAGGAGCAGAGAAGGAGAGAGTGGAGAGAGGAAGAGAAAGAAGAAAGAGTGGGAGAAATAAGAGGGAGAGAGATGGACGAGCTTTGATAATCGCTCTGTCTGTTCAGCCTGGTTTAGCCGGGGTTTAGACCTGGTTTAGTCCTGGTTTAGACCTGCTTTAGTCCTGGTTTAGTCCTGGTTTAGTCCTGGTTTAGTCCTGGTTTAGTCCTGGTTTAGTCCTGGTTGGTCACTACTTTAGGTAAACGATAGAACTGCAGGTGTTCTTCTCTGTCCGATCTATTGTGACACTGAGGACCCGACAAAATGTATTTATTTTTATTTAATATTTTTAACTTGACGGCATAAGTGCGATGTTTGTTTTGTTTCGAGTATCTCCGACATGGCCGACTTCCGGATTACATGAAAACACACCATATTAGTGTCAGTCCGGACTGTTTAGTTTGTGAAAAATGTGCAGAAGGTTAAAGCTTTGGGCATTTGTGGACTGGAAATATGTCTGAGTTTTGCTCTCAAGAAGATTTAACAAAAGTCTGATTTGTTGTTGTTTTTTGGCTCGACGTTTCAGTGAGATTCAAACAGTCGCTCTGACACTCGAAACACTTTCAGCTGTCTCAGACTGAAAATGTGCAGAACTCACTTCCGACTGACACACAAGCTTCAGGTTAGGGCGGACCCAGGTGAATCTGGAGTATATGATAATTATTGAACATTTTGTCCATTGAACCCAATCATGAACCCAGCTGCACCTTCTAGAGCTGCACCTGGGGCGGCAGTGGCTCAGTTTGCCTATGTTTTCAGGGGTTGGCGGTTCGAATCCCACTCTCGACTGGATGATCCGTTGTGATCCTTGGCACTTAAGCCCCTGCGACCCAGAAATGGAAAAAGTGGAATGGATGGATCAATCAATCAATCAATCTTTATAAAGCGCTTTTCATACAAAATGTAACACAAAGCGCCTTACAGTGATGAAGGACTGAAGATAAGACCTGGTTTAGACCTGGTTTAGACCTGGTTTAGTCCTGGTTTAGACCTGGTTTAGACCTGGTTTAGTCCTGGTTTAGACCTGGTTTAGACCTGGTTTAGACCTTGTTTAGACCTCGTTTAGACCTGGTTTGGTCCTGGTTTGGTCCTGGTTAAGACCTGGTTTAGACCTGGTTTAGTCCTGGTTTAGACCTGGTTTAGTCCTGGTTTAGTCCTGGTTTAGACCTGGTTTAGTCCTTGTTTAGACCTGGTTTAGTCCTGGTTTAGACCTGGTTTAGTCCTGGTTTAGTCCTGGTTTAGACCTGGTTTAGTCCTGGTTTAGACCTGGTTTAAACCTGGTTTAGTCCTGGTTTAGTCCTGGTTTAGACCTGGTTTAAACCTGGTTTAGTCCTGGTTTAGTCCTGGTTTAGACCTGGTTTAGACCTGGTTTAGACCTGGTTTAGTCCTGGTTTAGACCTGGTTTAGTCCTGGTTTAGTCCTGATTTAGAACTGGTTTAGACCTGGTTTAGTCCAGGTTTAGACCTGGTTTAGTCCTGGTTTAGTCCTGGTTTAGTCCTGAAAGGTTAAACCTTTCTATCTTTATGGAGACCAAACCAGACCAAGTTACAAGTCAGCTTTGTGGAGAGGCGACCCCGTTCACAGTCAGAATGTTTTTTTCTGTATTTTTGAGCTGTAAAACTACTGTAAAAGAACCGTTTAATGTCGTACTGTGGGACATTCTAGGCAGAGCAATGACATCTCCACAGAAACAAGCAGGTGACAGACCTTCCCAACCAAAAATTGACACAGTACAGCTTTAAAATATCGAAATTATGAAAAAACACAAGCACAAAACATAAAAATGAAAACCTAAAATGAAAATGTTACTCGTGCAGCTCTGATAGAACGGCCCACTCCTTTGATAACCCTCCGTACACTCGTGTTCCTCAGCCTGTTCTCCGGGTGAGCCTGCCCTCCCTCCGCCGACGTCTCTTCCAGCCTTGTACCAGCGCTGTTCCTGTTGTTGTTGTTGTTGATGTGAAAATATCAAACCGAACCAAGTAAAACAGCCCCGGGGCCCGAGCCGGAGAGCGAGGAGCGCAGGGAGAACAGGCTTTACCAGGAGGGAGACGCAGCCAGACAAAGAGGACAGGAAAATGTGTGCTGTGGATGGAAGAGAGATCTTTGGATTTGTGTAGAAGTATAGGGGTTATTTTTGGTGGAATTATAATAAACCTGGTACATCTGCAAAGAAAAAGGTCCTATATGACATGAAATGGACAGAACCAGCGCTGGATTTGCGTTTTGTTTCATTCAAATGTTTTAGTAACCCTTTATTATTAGTCTGTTTACATCTCCAAAGCTCAAAATGCTCCGTTCCACCTTGTGATGTCATAAAGTAGTCATTTTCGGACTTACTGCAGCACTTCAGATCACTACTAAAAACTCACGTGTTCCATTTGGCATTCCCCCCATGATTCCCCTCGTTTTCTGCAGTGTTCCTTCCTGTTTGTTTGTAAAGTGTCCTTGAGTGTCCAAAAAAGTGTGATTTATTATTATTATTATTATTATTATTATTATTATTATTATTATTATTATTATTATTATTATTATTTTATTTTATCATCATTATTTTTATTATTTTTTATTTATTTTTATTTTTGTATTTATTATTAGTTTTTTATTTATTTTTGATTCATTTATTATTATTTTTATTTATAATAATAATAATAATAATAATAATAATAATAATAATAATAATAATAATAATAATAATATTATTATTATAATTATAATTATAATAATAATAATAATAATAATAATAAATAATAATAATAATTATAATTATAATAATTATTATTATTATTATTATTATTATTATTTTATTTTTTATTATTTTATTTTATGTATTTTTATTATTATTATTATTATTATTATTATTATTATTATTATTATTATTGTTATTGAACATGTTGCATTTTACCTTTAGTTCCATAGAGATTCCAGGGCTGAAATAAATGAAATGATTCTAATGAAGGTGTGTGGAGTTTAAAAACACACTGGAGCACTTCCTGTATCCCCACATGACATCACAAGGTGGAACGGAGTGTTTCCTGTTCGAGAGAAGAACTCAGCCTAAATCTGCAGGTGTGTTTGTGTGTTCAACTTGTGCGACTGAAACAAAACACAACTCCAGGTCTGTTTGCGACGAGAAAACGACATCAGAACAGAAATATGGGCCCCGGAAATTATGATCCATCTGGTACATTTGCATATTGAATACAATTTGATTTATTGATATTGTCAGGCAAAAAAAGAAACAACGAAAGATAGAAGGAAAAAGAAAGAAAGAAAGAAAGATATGCAATTCAAGGTGCACTGCACAACTTTTCTGGTGGAGGGTCCGGGTCCCCGTGGACATCTTGCTTTGCCTGGAATGTTTCTCAGTACGACTTTATTTTATAATTATTTTATTTATTTTTATTGTTATTATCTTTTTTAATTTATTTTTTTTAATTTATATTTATTTATTTTTTTATTTTTTTTATTTTTTTATTTTTAGTGTTTTTATTTATTTATTATTCTTTTCTAAATTATTCGTAAATTAGTAAATTATTATATTTACTTTTTATTATTCTTTTATTAATTATTATTCATATGGATTATTTATCATTATATGTATGTATTATTTATTATTATTATTAATTATTATTTGTAATATTTTATTTTATTTTATGTATTTTTATTATAATTATTTTTGATTATTTTTGTATTTTTCTTCTACTACTTCTTCTTCTTCTTCTTCTTCTTCTTCTTCTTGTGCAGAACTCACTTCAGACTGACACACAAGGTTCAGGTTAGGGCGGACCCAGGTGAATCTGGAGTATATGATAATTATTGAACATTTTGTCCATTGAACCCAATCAATCAATCAATCAATCAATCTTTATAAAGCGCTTTTCCTACAAAAATGTAACACAAAGCGCAGTGATTAAGGATTTGAAGATTAGATTAGACTTTAAACATATCCACCTGGCATTTGTCATTACGGGTGTTTCTGTTGCTCCTTCTGCGAATAGGGGCGCCTCTCCGCAGATCTGACCTGTAATGTAGCGTAGCGCAGTGCTGTGACCTGCTCGTCTCCCTCGTGATAGACCGGTTTAGTCAATACTGCGGAACATTCTAGACAAACCAGTAACATCGCCATGGAGACAAGCAGTCCCAGTATGTTACAGAACGCACATTTAAGCAACAAATCAAGCAGAAGTTGTGTCCTTGGGCAAGACACTTCACATTCTCCATGATAACATTATTGATTGACTCGTGTTCAAATGTTCAGGCTGGCAGCAGTCTTAAAGATCCCATGACATGGTACTTCTTGATGCTTTTATATGGCGTCTTAATGGTTCCCTAATACTGCGTGAAAAGTCCCTCAGTCGTCCAGGTAGAATCCATGATCAAAGGAGAAGTTCAATTTGTCAACTGGACAAAGTTTGTTTGGTTGAAAACGTTTCGCCGCTCATCCGAGAGGCTTCGTCAGCTCTGGTTATTGTACTGGTTAGACCCTGCTTATATCTAGCTGCCGGGAGGCGCGTCCGACAATGACAAAAGCTCTGACAACGATCCCCCTAATCTGTCTCTTTGTTTTTCAAATTACTCTGACGGCTGTTTCGACCCCCTATTCAACGTCTAACGACCCTCTCCACCCCTCTGCCCTGGCTCTGTTTGACTGGTCTAAGAATCCCATTATAAATGGGCGACAAGTTATATCTCACTCCCCCATTTCTGTTTAATGACGGATTCTCTTTTTTGACAAAAATAGCCTCTTTAACTCCCCTTTCAAACCAGTTCTTTTCCCTGGCTAAGATCTGAACCTCACTGTCCTCAAAAGAATGGCCTGTGGCTTCTAGGTGAAGATGTACCGCAGAAGCCGGTCCGCTCTGGCACGCCCGTCTGTGTTGGTACATCCTCTTGTGAAGTGGCTGTTTTGTTTCCCCAATGTAGCGCTCACTGCAGTCTTCACTACACTGAATGGAGTAGACCACATTGCTTTGTTTGTGGCTCGGTGTTCTGTCCTTTGGGTGGACCACTATTTGTCTTAAAGTGTTTGTGGGTTCCCTAATACTGTAAATCAGTGGTCCCCAACCTTTTTTGCGCCATGGACCGGTTAATGTCACCCAAAATTTTCACGGACCGGTGGGGGGTGGAGGGAGGCGCGGCGCGTGGATATTGGTGGATAAATACCACAAAATAAAATTATATAAACAACCCCAGAACTGTGGTATGTTGTAAATATAACAATAAACTTCATTGGAGAGCTGGTCGCCGCATGTTCTGCAGAGCAGGCTTGGTGCGTGTGAATCACCTGTTGCGATAAATATATATTTTAAGTAGGTCTCCTGGTATTGTCAGTAAATAACTGCGTCCAGACAAAAACGGAGCGCTGAGCGAAAACGATGTAATACATATGCCACACCAATAAGTAAAAACAGCCAGAGCCACCAGAAATGCAAAACTACAAAGAGCGCATGCGCATAAAGTCCTTTCTCTTCCACAAACAAACACAAGAAGATAATAATGATGGCGAACACACCCACAAAAGCCAACTCTCTCGTTTGGACCGACGACAAAGTGGAGTTACGTTGGATTACAAAACACGTCAGTATCAGCAGAACGGCGATTGGGAGTCCTGCCAAAGCAGGTGATTACGGCATCGCAACCTCATCGCTTTCCAAAAGCTGCGTAGGCTCTTCTTCTGTCTCCTCACAGGGCCTTTTCCCCTTTGCACAGAAACTTTCCAAAGACGTCTGTTTTTTACTCATTTTGCTGTTTGTGGGTTTAATATTAGCGTTAATGTATCACGTGCCTAAGACAAGCCTTGTGCGCATATGGAAGTCGACGTGCTCTTTTCAGAACACGACCCACTCAAAATGAATGGGTGGGGGAATGAGCCGCCGTGGCCCGGTACCAAAGGGCTCATGGCCCGGTACCGGTCCATGGCTCGGTGGTTGGGGACCACTGCTGTAAATGAATCCTTCTTTAAAATCAAGCCTCAGTGCATGAGAGAGCCCCTTGGAGTGAGGCCTATGGAGACTTGTGTCTTTTAGACAGCTCATTCTGGGCGTTGTTGCTTGAATGCAAATGAGGACAGAGACAGGCCAGTGTAGGCGGGTGGGGGTGTGGCCAAATACGCCACTGTTTCCTGGTTTAGCGCTCTGAGCTGTGCACTGTGTGTGTGTCGGAGGAGGAGGAGGGGAGACGTGAATAAGCGATTTGCAAGTCCAGCTCTGTATTGTCCCATGAAAAAAAAACACTCTTATGTGTAGGCAAATTTCCACAGAAAATAAAATTAAACCACTGCTGTTTCAGAGGCTCGGATGAAGGACATCCGCGGTTAGCAGCTCGTAGCTCGTAGCGTTTGCGCAAGAGCCGGTCCAAACTCTCTGGGCGTGATTTCCAGAGACAGGGGGTGGACATCCAGACGGGGGGTGGAAACCTTTCCCGAGTGTGACGTCAGAAAATTCCCTTGTCCAAAATCGCCCGTTTGGGCTGTCTTTTTCTCAAACGCGGAAAAGGATCGCAATTGCTCAGTTTACACATTTTGCAACTTTTAGCCGTGGGCTAAATGGTCACATCTTTATATAGCGCTTTTCCACCGTCAAGGCACCCAAAGCGCTTTACAACAAGGAACCAATCACCCATTCACACACCAGTGTACGCAGACACTGGGGGCGAGGAGGGTTAAGTGTCTTGCCCAAGGACACAACGGCAGCATTCATCTGTGGGAGCAGGAATCGTACCAACCAACCTGTGGGTCAGTGGATCTGACCGCTCAACCACTGATGTTTCTTATGTCAAGAGCGGGATTTGAACCGCCAACCTCACATTAACGTTCAAAAACCTCAGAAAGAGAAAAATTCATGCCATGGGACCTTTAAATATATTAGGCACATTTCTTCATCGTTTTGTGTCAAAAACAGCTCCACCAGCAGCATTTCGGACTGACCCATCTGTTATGTTTCCCCTGTATATTTTTATGATCTATTTTTGTACTTTTTTTTTTTCATTTTTTTATTAGTGCTGTGAGGCGATTAAAAAAAAAATCTAATTAATTACAGGATTTGTAATTAATTAATCTAATTAATCGCATTTTAAGAGTGTGTGAGAGAGATTGAGAGTAAGCGAGCGAACAAACCCACTTTGCAATTGAGCTCATCAGTTTTCATGTGGTCACTTTGGTCATTCGTTTCACAAATTCTGTGAGTGTGGTTTGTTGGTTTGGTGGTTTGGTGGTTTGGTGGTTTGGTGGTTTGGTGAAGTGCGCTCACGCTCGCTCTGTCACCGGTAACGATGGAACTTGTCCGGACGTGTTTATCGTTCAAATGATCCGTCAGGCTGGAGCAGCTTCGGTGATCGGAAAATTCTTTTTGACAAAAGCTCCAAATCTCGACGTTCTTGTTGATCGTCCCGTCTTCGTTCTTTTTATAAATAAACTTGCAGTTCAAAGGCTTTGGCAGCGATTCGCTCGTCGCACGCCAAATTTAAAATGCGCATTGAATTGCCGCTCATAATTAACTGCGTGTTACTTTTTATAACACGTTAATTTGCAGCGTAATTAATTAATGTAATTAACATTATACAAGTTATTCATATTTTTCCTCATATTTTTCTTATTTCTGTTTAGTCCTGTTGTAGCTGGTTTAGAATCTTTACCTATTTTTGTGTGTCAGGTGTTCTGTTACCCTTTAGAGTCTATTTGAAACCCATTTTTATGCAAATATTTATAGAAATTCCTTCACCCTTAGGCTACGTTTACACATAGCTGGGTATGTCGAAAAACAAATATTTCTCTCCCTCCTTTTTCCAAAATGACATTGTGCACATAGCATCGTTTTCAAAAAAGGTTTCATTTACCAACCCGCATAAATACGCCATCGAGGGTCATCATAACTGCGGCAGAGTAGGAAGAAGGAGAACGCTCTGCAAACCTACTCTAAAACCTCTTCACACATGTTTTTGATGAGGGAACAATGTTAGAACATGGTAGAAAGCTAAGAAAAAGATCAATTTTGCATACTTCCCCCCCTTTAAGAGTAAAATGATGGTGGCTGTGAAGCATCAATGTAACTCACGTCCAACGATCAGACCATTTTAACGAAGACAAGTAACGTCCAATGGGTCCTCCAGGTAAAAAACATGAGCTGGACAAGGACAAGTGAATCATTTAAGAGGAAATATTATGCAAAGTTGACTTTTTGGAGATTTCTCCCATGTTATAAAGTTGTTCCCTCATCAAAAACATGTCTGAAGAGGTTTTAGAGTCATCCATGCATGTTTTGAGTAATGTAGCTATCTCTCCTGGGCCCTATTTAAACCCTCTTTACGGTTAGATGTAAGATTCTGTGCAAAGCTCCGCCCACAAGCCTACGTCATTCATTCAGTCACTTATGCTCGCACGTGACAATTCTCCATAAATATACAAAAACATGATACAAAACTGTACACAATTTCACAATCCCGATGGGATGTGCAGTAGTTTGTGTTGTGACAATTATAACATGGAAGAAATCTCCAAAAAGTCAACTTTGCATAAAACTCCTTAAATTATGTTACTTGTCTTTGTTAAAATGGTCTGATCGTTGGATGTGAGTTACATAGATGCTTCACAGCCACCGTCATTTTACTCTTAAAGAGGAGAAATTATGCAAAACTGATCTTTTTCTTAGCTTTCTGCCATGTTCTGACATTGTTCCCTCAACAAAAACATGTCGTCCATGCATGTTTGAGCATGTTTGAGTAAGGTCGTTTTCACACCTGTCTTGTTTGGTTCGTTTAAAACGAACAAGAGTTCGTTTGCTCCTTTGATTCGGACCTTTTGGGCTGGTGTGAATAAAAAACAAAAATCTCGATCCGGAGCAAACAAGCGAACCCGGACCACTTAAAAAGCTCGGTCTCGGCATGGTTCCATTCAAACTCTGGTGCGGTTCGTTTGAGGTGAGAATGCAGACCGGACTCGATCCGACACAAGTTGGCTTTCTGTAATTAACGAGCTCCCGTCGTATGTCGAGCATTATGGGAAACCGAGGCTGACGAAACGAAACTAAACGAAACTTACGAGGCTTACTTACGTTTTGCATGAAGAGCAAGAGTCAGAACTTGATGCGCACATGAGCGCTGTCCTCCGTAGCCGTCTTGCCCTGTGTCTTCGTCGTTTGGAAACTGATTGTAAAATAGTGTAAACCTCACGATGCTGCTCAAACATTTGTGCGAACTGTAAAAACTGAGCAAACCATATCGCTATGACGACATTGAAAACAGCACGTAACACCATTATTCTCCTCCTTCCGTGTTTGGACTCGGCTCATTTCTGAGCGACCTCAGCACACGTGGTTTTGTTTATAGATGTTGGTTCGCTTGGGAAAAAATTTGGTCCAGACCAAAGCAAGTGAACTATCGGACTTTCCTGGTGTGAAAACGACCAAAGTTAGCGATCTCTCTGGGCCCTATTCAAAGCCTTTATACGGTTAGCGGTAAGATTCTGTACAAGGCTCCACCCACAAACCTACGTCACCCATGCTCCCACATGACAATTCTCCATAAATAAACCAAAACATGACATAAAACTGTACATAACAACTTAATAAAGATAAACCTTGAGTTGTGATAGCGCTCTGAACGGGGAGTGACTTAAAGGGATAGTTCTTTTTTTTTTTTAGATGTGAATCTGTATGGCGTCCCCTTCAACAGTCTCGTCCATTAACACTGACTTACCGATGACAGCGTCGTCTGGGCCCAGTTCTGCTCCGGTTCTGTAGCTCGCGAACGTAGTTCCGGTAAGTTAGCGGGGACATTTAATAAAGCTTGTTTTCCTTATCAAAACAACATTTGTCCAAAAACTATATTTGCGTCACAAACACGAAAAATTCTGCAGCCTAATTCGCATTGGTGCTATTTTCTCTTGAGTCGTATCACTTCGCGCCTATTACTTATTATTAGCCTGTTCACTACTAAGCGGATGTTTACAAGTGAACAGGCTAATAATAACTAATAGCCGTGCAGTGATACGACTCGACAGAAAATAGCACCAATGCGAATTAGGCTGCAGAATTTTTCGCGGACAACTGTTTGTGATGCAAATACTTTTTGAGAAGAAAAACAAGCTTTATTAAATGTCCCTACTAACTTACCGGAAATATGCGTGAAAAGTCCCTCAGTCGTCCAGGTAGAATCCATGATAACAGGAGAAGTTCAATTTGTCAACTGGACCAAGTTTGTTTGGTTGAAAACGTTTCGCCGCTCATCCGAGAGGCTTCGTCAGCTCTAATAAGAATACTGGTAAGACACTTGCTTATATCTTGCTGTAGGGAGGAGCTACCTAGCTAACTACTTTCCGGAACTATCTCATTGGTTTCGGTCTTTTGTTTCTCTGGCGTCTAGCATAGGGATCTAGAATAGGGATCGTTAAGCTAGACGCCAGAGAAACAAAAGACCGAAACCAATGAGATAGTTCCGGAAAGTAGTTAGCTAGGTAGCTCCTCCCTACAGCAAGATATAAGCAAGTGTCTTACCAGTATTCTTATTAGAGCTGACGAAGCCTCTCGGATGAGCGGCGAAACGTTTTCAACCAAACAAACTTGGTCCAGTTGACAAATTGAACTTCTCCTGTTATTACCGGAAATATGTTCGCGAGCTACAGAACCGGAGCAGAACTGGGCCCAGATGACCCCATCATCGGTAAGTCAGTGTTAATGGACGACACTGTTGAAGGGGAAGCCATACAGATTCACATAAAAAAAAACAAAAAAACGCATTATCCCTTTAATGTGGAGAGCAAAGGGAGCCTCAAAAACTAAACTGAAACTTATAAAACACCCCCATCTTTATTCTTCTTACACACTTCCCAACTCATTTCTTCCTCTTTCTCTCCTCTTCCTGCTCTTTTTGTTCTAACAAAGTGCTCTCGTCTTTCATGTGAGCGCCCCCTGCAGTCGGGCCCCTGTTCGTGCAGCCTTCAGTGATTGTGGCATATTTGGCACATTCCTGGTGAGATCTGGAGCTCCGAGATGTGTTTGGCTCCGACTGCTTTCATCGCAGACAGCAGGATGTACTTTTTTGTTTTATTATTTTTTGGCTTTCTTTGCTTTGTCTGGTGATGGACGCGGAGAAAAGAGGAAGAACAAATCGTACTCCGCACCTGTCACTCTCGATACGTCGACAGCAGAGGTGAGGGAATACACGGATCAAGAAGAAAAACAGAGTCTGAGAGGCGGTGGAGCTCTCTGTATGTTTGTGGTGGAGGTCCGGCTGTTATTTCCAAACCAACTCACTCACTGTGTTTAACCCTAACCCTAACCCTAACAAAAGGAGAACCGGATAACTGGACAAGTCCAGTTTAAACATTCATCTACCAGTGACGTGCAGTCAGGCCTCACCTGTCAAAGTAACATGAAAAAATAAATGGTTATATTTATCCAATGATTTGTACTATAAAGTTATTTTCTATTTAACTTCACCATTTTATTTTTTAAAATTCAAAATCACTGAAATTTCACTTTTCCCGTTCAAATAGTGGTGTTTTGGCAGATTCTGCGCTAAAGTGGTGGTGAAAAGGCGCCTGGTTAAAGTGGCGGTGAAAAGGAGCCGGGTTAAAGCGGCGGTGAAAAGGTGCCGAGTTAAAGCGGCGGTGAAAAGGCGCTAGGTTAAAGCGGCGGTGAAAAGGCGCCTGGTTAAAGTGGCGGTGAAAAGGAGCCGAGTTAAAGCGGCGGTGAAAAGGCGCCGGGTTAAAGCGGCAGTGAAAAGCCGCCGGGCTAAAGCGGCGGTGAAAAGGCGCTAGGTTAAAGCGGCGGTGAAAAGGCGCCTGGTTAAAGCGGCGGTGACAAGGCGCCGGGATAAGGCCGCGGTGAAAAGGCGCCTGGTTAAAGCGGTGGTGAAAAGGCGCCTGGTTAAAGCGGCGGTGACAAGGCGCCGGGCTAAGGCCGCGGTGAAAAGGCGCCGGGCTAAAGCGGCGGTGAAAAAGCGCCGGGCTAAAGCGGCGGTGAAAAGGCGCCGGGCTAAAGTGGCGGTGAAAAGGTGCCGGGTTAAAGCGGCAGTGAAAAGGCGCCTGGTTAAAGCAGTGGTGACAAGGCACCGGGTTAAGGCCGCGGTGAAAAGGCGCCTGGTTAAAGCGGCGGTGAAAAGGCGCCTGGTTAAAGTGGCAGTGAAAAGGTAAAGCGGCGGTGAAAAGGTGCCGGGTAAAGCGGCGGTGAAAAGGCGCCGGGTGAGGCTCGTAGTTACCTGGCCTCATGGTAGAGGCACTCGTGAGTCCAGGGATTCTTCTGCAACTCCTGGAGCAGCAGATTAGAATAAGTGACACAAGATACAATTTAGAGTTAAGTCAAGTTTAATAATCCGTTCATTTTTTTCTTCTTGTCTGGCCCGACTTTTTAAATGGAGGAAGATTTCATATTAAAGCTCGAGCAGTTTTCTAAACTGGACTTTGGGTCAAAGCAGGAGGTTAAAGGAAGACCAACGCCAGAGCTAAAGGGTTTGCTCCAGACTACGGGACGAAAGACTTGCTCTTTTCAAACAGCGTGAGAAGAAATCATCTTTTCTGCTTTTCCTTCTTTTCTCAACCTGCTGTGATGATGTCTGGACTCAGATATTTTGACCTGAAAAATTTGCAAAGAAGCCTCGTTAAACATGAGCGCTCCACTGCTCACATTCAGAATCAGATCACGCTAAAAACATCGCTATTTTAATTTATGACGCTACTCCGTGCTCTGGAAAATGCACTGAACAACAATAATTAATTTTTCAGCTTCTCATCAAAAATATTCCAAGCTCCAGTCACTCACAGGGAGAGAAACTGGCCCTGGTTTACAGATTTGTAAATCTGATTGTGACGACATCAGTGGCTCAGACACGACACCACACGTCACTGCCATCTACAGTATGTGCTTGACATGGAGGAGAAGCAGCTCTACTCTGAGCTCCTCCTGTGTGACTGAACTCCTCACCCTGTCTCCAAGGGAGCTCATTTCCTCTGCTTGTAAAACGTTGGGAACACAGAGCGTTGGAACATGGCGCCACAGGACATTGTTTGGTTATTGATTGGTTGATTGGTTAATGATTCTTTGAGTGATTCTTTCTTTCAGCGAGGGGCTCAGAGTGGCTTGGACCACCGACCCAAAGGTCTGAGGATAGATTCTCCATGTTGTTGTGTCCTTTGGCAAGACCGCTTTCCCCAAATTTACTCCTCCAGGTAGTGCCCAGTTTCAGTTTCAAATGTGGTTGTGGTGCTCAGATCTCAGGTGTTTAGTCCCACTTTAATTTCCGTACACATGGGGCAAATCTGCATTTCTCATAAACGTCCAGTAATTTTCATTCTAAACCAAATGAAGTCATGTGAAAGCTACGCAAACATTATTGAGACCAGTTTGTTGTGTTTAAATAGCCACTGATGTCACTCTATCTCCTCTGAAGAATTCTGCTCCGGCTTCTTCAGTTAGACGCAAAACTGTATGAGTCAGACTTCATTTAGAGCCAAGCAGATCCAAATATTTATCGATTCAAATTCCGTCATGTCATTTTGACCGTGAACGCAGCGGTGCTTTTGTTACTTTAAACTTTCTGTCAAATTTTTATGAAAATGCGGTACAGAGAAGCGAGGATGAATATATCGTACAGAGGGGGGGACAGAGGATGCAGAGGAGATGGTCAGATGGAGCAGAGGATGCAAAAGAGAAGGTCAGGAGTAGAGGGCGTAGAGGACAGGGTCAGGTGGACGAGAGGATGGAAAGGTGGGGGTCTAATGGAGCAGAGGATGCACAGGAGAGGGTCAGAAGATGCAGAGGAGATGGTCAGACGGAACAGAGCCTAAGGTCAGATGGAGCAGAGGATGTAGAGGAGATGATCAAAGGAGTAGAGGATGCACAGGAGATGGTCAGATTGACTAGAGGATGCAAAAGAGAAGGTCAGAGGAGTAAAGGATGCAGAGGAGAGCGTCTGAAGATGCAGAGGAGAGGGTCAGAGGAGTAGAGGATGCAGTGGAGATGGTCAGATGGACCAGAGGATGCAAAAGAAAAGGTCAGGCGAGTAGAGGATGCAGAGGAGAGCGTCTGATGGAACAGACGATGCGGAGGAGATGGTCAGACGGAACAGAGCCTAAAGTCAGATGGAGCAGAGGATGTAGAGGTCAGAGGAGCAGAAGAGGGTCAAACAGAGCAGATGATGGAGAAGAGAGGGTCAGATGGACCAGAGGATGGAAAAGAGAAGGTCAGAAGAGGAGAGGATGCAGAGGAGAGGGTCTGAAGATGCAGAGGAGATGGTCAGACGGAACAGAGCCTAAGGTCTGGTGGAGCAGAGGATGTAGAGAAGATGGTCAGATGGGCTAGAGGATGCAAAAGAGAAGGTCAGAGGAGTAGAAGATGAAGAGGAGATGGTCAACCAGAACAGAGCCTAAGGTCTGGTGGAGCAGAGGATGTAGAGAAGATGGTCAGATGGGCTAGAGGATGCAAAAGAGAAGGTCAGAGGAGTAGAAGATGAAGAGGAGATGGTCAACCAGAACAGAGCCTAAGGTCTGGTGGAGCAGAGGATGTAGAGAAGATGGTCAGATGGGCTAGAGGATGCAAAAGAGAAGGTCAGAGGAGTAGAAGATGAAGAGGAGATGGTCAACCAGAACAGGTCTGGTGGAGCAGAGGATGTAGAGAAGATGGTCAGATGGGCTAGAGGATGCAAAAGAGAAGGTCAGAGGAGTAGAAGATGAAGAGGAGATGGTCAACCAGAACAGAGCCTAAGGTCTGGTGGAGCAGAGGATGTAGAGAAGATGGTCAGATGGGCTAGAGGATGCAAAAGAGAAGGTCAGAGGAGTAGAAGATAAAGAGGAGATGGTCAACCAGAACAGAGCCTAAGGTCTGGTGGAGCAGAGGATGTAGAGAAGATGGTCAGATGGACCAGAGGATGCAAAAGAAAAGGTCAGGGGAGTAGAGGATGCAGAGGAGAGCGTCTGATGGAACAGATGATGCAGAGGAGACGGTCAGACGGAACAGAGCCTAAAGTCAGATGGAGCAGAGGATGTAGAGGTCAGAGGAGCAGAAGAGGGTCAAACAGAGCAGATGATGGAGAAGAGAGGGTCAGATGGACCAGAGGATGGAAAAGAGAAGGTCAGAAGAGGAGAGGATGCAGAGGAGAGGGTCTGAAGATGCAGAGGAGATGGTCAGACGGAACAGAGCCTAAGGTCTGGTGGAGCAGAGGATGCAGAGAAGATGGTCAGATGGGCTAGAGGATGCAAAAGAGAAGGTCAGAGGAGTAGAAGATGAAGAGGAGATGGTCAACCAGAACAGAGCCCAAGGTCTGGTGGAGCAGAGGATGTAGAGAAGATGGTCAGATGGGCTAGAGGATGCAAAAGAGAAGGTCAGAGGAGTAGAAGATGAAGAGGAGATGGTCAACCAGAACAGAGCCTAAGGTCTAATGGAGCAGAGGATGCACAGGAGAGGGTCAGAAGATGCAGAGGAGATGGTCAGACGGAACAGAGCCTAAGGTCAGATGGAGCAGAGGATGTAGAGGAGATGATCAAAGGAGTAGAGGATGCACAGGAGATGGTCAGATTGACTAGAGGATGCAAAAGAGAAGGTCAGAGGAGTAAAGGATGCAGAGGAGAGGGTCTGAAGATGCAGAGGAGAGCGTCTGATGGAACAGACGATGCAGAGGAGACGGTCAGACGGAACAGAGCCTAAAGTCAGATGGAGCAGAGGATGTAGAGGTCAGAGGAGCAGAAGAGGGTCAAACAGAGCAGATGATGGAGAAGAGAGGGTCAGATGGACCAGAGGATGGAAAAGAGAAGGTCAGAAGAGGAGAGGATGCAGAGGAGAGGGTCTGAAGATGGTCAGACGGAACAGAGCCTAAGGTCTGGTGGAGCAGAGGATGTAGAGAAGATGGTCAGATGGGCTAGAGGATGCAAAAGAGAAGGTCAGAGGAGTAGAAGATGAAGAGGAGATGGTCAACCAGAACAGAGCCTAAGGTCTGGTGGAGCAGAGGATGTAGAGAAGATGGTCAGATGGGCTAGAGGATGCAAAAGAGAAGGTCAGAGGAGTAGAAGATGAAGAGGAGATGTACAGAGCCTAAGGTCTGGTGGAGCAGAGGATTTAGAGGAGATGGAGAGCAGAGGGGGAGAGTCAAACGGAGCAGAGGAGGACTCTAATAATGACGCAGAAGATTCGTTGTCTCCACATGTAAGAGACGAGTGTATAAAACAGTAGAGGATCCAGTCTTAACCACACAAAAACTTTCAAACTTCTCTTTATTTATTCTTCTCAGACTGGTTCTCCATTCGTTCCCAGTGACATTACTTGGACTTCAACTTAAACGCATTTCCCTTTCTAAACTCCTATCACTGTGACCTCCACTTACTGCAATTAATTCTCTGGCAAAAGACAAAATCTCCAGAGACGGGGACTAATTGACTTATGTGTGTTGACTTTGTTCGCGTAATAGGCTTTATATCAAAAAAAATAATTACATTGTCTTCTTTATTCTTCTTTATAATGAAACTCTTTCCAACGCAGCCGTCACAGGCGCATATCCAAAACATAAAGCAACAAATAAGAGGGAAAAAACACAAAAAAATCCAATCTGGCGGGCTCTCAAACGACAAAAATCAATGTGAGATTCCAGGGGAGGGGGGGTAAAAAAGAAACAGAGTCGTAAATTCTTAAAAAACACAGATTAATCACAACGGGAGCGTCATGCCAAAGCACTGAGATGTCAGATTCTTGGAAAGGGTCCCGAACGCAGCACGGAGCGAGTGAGAGATGAAGAAGAAAGTATTCTCGGGGTCCTTAGCGTTCATTTGTCTCAAAGTCGGAGTCTCCAAGGTGAAAGTACTTAGAGACGCAAACTCAAGGGAAGAGGAGAGGCTTTCAAGCAGAACAAGTACAGAGGCTTTTTAGAACAGAATGGTGCTTTTAGAGGTGTTTGGGTAAATAAAGATGGAAGTACTTCTAGCTCCACTACTGCTACTACTACTACTACTACTACTACTACTACTACTACTACTACTACTACTACAGAGGTGTTCAAACAAAACAAGTACAGAGGGTTTTCAGAACAGAATGGTGCTTTTAGAGGCGTTTGGGTAAATAAAGATGGAAGTACTTCTAGCTCCACTACTGCTACTACTACTACTACTACTACTACTACTACTACTACTACTACTACTACTACTACTACTACTACTGCTAGTACAGAGGCATTCAAGCAAAACAGGTACTGAGGATTTTGAGCAGCAGAATGGTGCTTTTAGAGGCGTTTGGGTAAATAAAGATAGAAGTACTTCAAGCTCCACTACTACTACTACAGCTACTGCTACTACTGCTACTACTACTGGTACTACTACTACTAAGACTACTACTGCTGCAGATGCTTTCAAGCAGAACAAGTACAGAGGCTTTTCAGAACAGAATGGTGCTTTAAGAGGCATTTGGGTAAATAAAGATGGAAGTAATTCGAGCTCCAGTACTACTACTACTACTATTACTACTACTACTACTACTACTACTACAGAAGTGTTCAAACAAAACAAGTACAGAGGCTTTTCAGAACAGAATGCTTCTTTTAGAGGGGTTTGGGTAAATAAAGATCGAAGTACTTCTGCTAGCTCCATTACTACTACTACTACTACTACTACTACTACTACTACTACTACTACTACTACTACTACTGCTGCTACTGCTACTGCTACGACTACTACTACTGCTACTGCTACGACTACTACTGCTACTACTACTACTACTACTACTACTACTACTACTGCTGCTACTACTACTACTACTACTACTACTACTGCTACTGCTACTACTACTACTACTACTGCTGCTGCTGCTGCTGCTGCTGCTGCTGCTACTGCTACTGCTACTGCTGCTACTCCTGCTACTGCTACTGCTGCTACTGCTACTGCTACTGCTACTCCTACTACTACTACTGCTGCTGCTGCTGCTGCTGCTGCTGCTGCTGCTGCTGCTGCTACTGCTACTGCTACTACTGCTACTGCTGCTGCTGCTGCTGCTGCTGCTGCTGCTGCTGCTGCTGCTGCTGCTGCTGCTACTGCTACTGCTACTGCTGCTGCTGCTGCTGCTGCTACTACTACTACTACTACTACTACTACTACTACTGCTGCTACTGCTACTACTACTACTACTGCTACTACTACTACTACTACTACTGCTACTACTACTACTACTGCTACTGCTACTACTACTACTACTACTACTACTACTACTGCAGAGTCTTTCAAGCAGAACAAGTACAGAGAGTTTTCAGAACAGAATGGTGCAAATGATCACTCGCCGAAGTTTGATGGCGAGCTGCAAAATCAAACCCGAAATTTGCACCGTTGCCACGGCAACACCGTTTGATCCTTTAGAAAATGTTTAATAACTTTGAATGTCCCGCTTGTCCAGATGATCCAGCACGATTCTGGTGAGTCTGGGTCAAAAACTCCAGGACGAGTTCGTTAAAGTACGAGGACAGGAACTTTGACTATATATTCAAAGTACAATACAGCATATGCTACTACTTGTACGACAACAACAAACTACAAGTACTACAGTGTACTACTACTGAGTACTCCTACAAAGTACAGAAAGTTTTCAAGGTGAAAGTAGAGGAAAACTTGGAGAGTACAGCTGCAGACCCTCTCAGGCTCAAGTGGAACAGACTGAGAGGCTTTTCAAAACAAAACTCTTCTGTGTGTGCGTGTTTGTGTGTACATCTGAACCAGGTCTAAACCAGGTCTAAACCAGGTCTGAACCAGGTCTGAACCAGGTCTGAACCAGGTCTAAACCAGGTCTAAACCAGGTCTGAACCAGGTCTAAACCAGGTCTGAAAAAGGTCTAAACCAGGTCTGAACCAGGTCTAAACCAGGTCTAAACCAGGTCTGAACCAGGTCTAAACCAGGTCTAAACCAGGTCTGAACCAGGTCTGAACCAGGTCTGAACCAGGCCAAAACCAGGTATAAACCAGGTTTAAAAACTAAGACTAAACTAAGACTAAACTGAATCTAAACCAGGACTAAACCAAGTCTAAACCGAGACTAAATCAGGACTAAACCAGGATTAACTAGGATTTAACCAGAACTAAACCAAGTCTAAACTGGAACTAAACTGGAACTAAACCAGGTCTAAAGACTAAGACTAAACTAAGACTAAACCGAGTTTAAACCGGGACTAAACCAAGTCTAAACTAAGACTAAACCGAGTCTAAACCGGGACTAAATTGAGTCTAAACCGGAACTAAACCGAATCTAAACTAAGACTAAACAGAGTCTAAACTGGGACTAAACCGAGTCTAAACTGGGACTAAATCAGGACTAAACCAGGATTAACTAGGACTTAACCAGAACTAAACCAGGTCTAAACTGGAACTAAACTGGAACTAAACTAAGGCTAAACCAAGTTTAAACCGGGACTAAACCAAGTCTAAACCGGGACTAAACTGAGTCTAAACCGGAACTAAACCGAGTCTAAACTAAGACTAAACTGAGTCTAAACCGGGACTAAACCAAGTCTAAACTGGGGCTAAACCAAATCTAAAGCGGGACTAAACTAGAACTAAACTGGGACTAAACCAGGTCTAAACCAGGTCTAAAGACTAAGACTAAACTAAGACTAAACCGAGTCTAAACCGGAACTAAACCAAATCTAAAGTGGGATTAAATCAGGACTAAACCAGGATTAACTAGGATTTAACCAGAACTAATCCAGGTCTAAACTGGAACTAAACTGGAAATAAAGTGGGACTAAACCAGGTCTAAACCAGGTCTAAAGACTAAGATTAAACTAAGATTAAACCGAGTCTAAACCAGGACTAAATCAGGACTAAACCAGGATTAACTAGGATTTAACCAGATCTAAACCAGGTCTAAACTAAAACTAAATTGGGACTAAACCAGGTCTAAACCAGGTCTAAAGACTAAGACTAAACTAACACTAAACCAAATCTAAACTGGGACTAAACCAAGCCTAAACCGGGGCTAAACTGAATCTAAACCGGGACTAAATCAGGACTAAACCAGGATTAACTAGGATTTAACCAGAACTAAACCAGGTCTAAACTGGAACTAAACAGGAAGTAAACTGGGACTAAACCAAGTCTAAACCAGGTCTAAAGACTAAGACTAAGCCGAAGTTGTTTGTGTGTGTTCGTTCTATAGGAGGATTTCAATTTAAGAGTTTTGTTAGTGAAGTTTTAAAGAGTCTTTCTGTTCGAGAGGCCTGTGCTGATACTTCGCAGCTCATCAACTGTTATCAGCCATCAGCGTTCCCTGGGGATGTGACGCTAACTGAAAGCACTGCTCTGTTACACTCACACTTACACTTAATCTGACTTTAATCTACAGTCACAAGACGGCTGGCATTAACAGTTTTTCAGTTACTCACTCTCACCATAAACTGATTTTTTTTCCCTTGAGTTTCTAGACAATCCTGAAACGTTTTTGTCTGCGTTTGCTAATGTGCGCACTTTGTCTCCATGGCAACTGCTAAACATTCTGCCAATAGAGGATAGCGAGAAGAGTAGATCTCCCCCCAGCATGATGCCCGTTCTGCCCCAGTGGAGAAAGAATATTTTTGTTTTGAGTTTATCTGTTTTGTCTACTCTGAGCTGCCTTAGCCGTCTTATTGTACCAGGTCTAAAGACTAAACTAAGACTAAACCGAGTCTAAACCAGGAGTAAACTGAGTCTAAACTGGGACTAAACCGAGTCTAAACCGGGACTAAACCGAATCTAAAGCGGGACTAAACCAAGTCTAAACCGGAACTAAATCAGGACTATACCAGGATTAACTAGGACTTAACCAGAAATAAACCAGGTCTAAACTGGAACTAAACTGGGATTAAACCAGGTTTAAACCAGGTCTAAAGACTAAGAATAAAACTAAGACTAAACTGAGTCTAAACCGGGACTAAACCGAGTCTAAACTGGGACTAAACCTAGTCTAATCCGGGACTAAACTGAGTCTAAACTGGGACTAAACCAAGTCTAAACCGGGACTAAATCAGGACTAAACCAAGATTAACTAGGATTTAACCAGAACTAAACCAGGTCTAAACTGGAACTAAACTGGAACTAACCTGGGACTAAACCAGGTCTAAACCAGGTCTAAAGACTAAGACTAAACTAAGACTAAACCGAGTCTAAACCGGGGCTAAACTGAGTCTAAACCGGGACTAAACTGAGTCTAAACCGGGTCTAAACCAAATCTAAAGCGTGACTAAACCAAGTCTAAACCGGGACTAAATCTGGACTAAACCAGGATTAACTAGGATTTAACCAGACCTAAACCAGGTCTAAACTGAAAATAAATTGGGACTAAACCAGGTCTAAACCAGGTCTTAAGACTAAGACTAAACCGAGTCTAAACCGGGACTAAACCTAGTCTAATCCGGGACTAAACCGAGTCTAAACCGGGACTAAACCTGGTCTAATCCGGGACTAAACCGAGTCTAAAACAGGACTAAACTGAGTCTAAACCAGGACTAATGTGTGCACTTTGTCTCCATGGCAACTGCTAAACATTCTGCCAGTAGAGGATAGAGAGAAGAGTAGATCTCCCCCCAGCATGATGCCCGTTCTGCGTCAGTGGAGAAA